>OY730193.1:94812704-95020204 GCA_963422505.1 Pseudognaphalium luteoalbum | reverse complement strand
CTTTTTTGTGGCCAAAATTTATTGGCTCTATGTTATTTTTCATGATTAAACTTATAACTTTTTGACATTTTACCACTTCCGTTTGTGCAAACTTTGACACTAATTATTTGTTGTACTCCATATTTGTTAAATTGTGCATTCATAATTATCACACTATGAGGTAATGGAGTGAGGGTGAAGTGACTTAAGTTGGTCATGGATCATGCCGGGGTGATCATTGAGGTGATCGGTATAAGGTGGTGGCTTCTATACCGGTCACCCTGAGTGATATCAATTTTCTAATTTTTGTAATTTTGTGTGTGTATATTAGATGTAGAAGTAAAAATGTTTAAATGGGAAATCAATTTTTAATTATTTAGTGTGATGAGTACGAGTAAAAATGGGTCTAGTGTGGTTATAATGTGGGGCCATTGAGCTCTCACTGGACTACAGTGAACCATTGAAAACCCGAAAGATCCGTTCATGCGAATAATAGGAATATTAATTGGAGGTAACTACAAAGGGAAAATCACAAATTTGATCCTTTGACCAAACTCCTTTAACAAAATAATCCATTGACTATTGTTTTTAACAAACTAATCCATCTTTTCACGCTACACCAAGCGTGAACGGTGCGCATGCAATAAGACAAACCAAAAACCTAATTATTTCAAAAATTAGTAGGCCTGGCGTGTGTCAGTATGGGGCGGCGTGACAGAGAGAAAGGAAAAAAGAAAGGTGGCGCGCGAGGGAGTGAACGAGTGAGGGAGTGAAAGAATTTTTTTTTTTTTAATATATTATATTATTCATATTTAATTAACGTAGTATTCCGTTTTTCTTTAATAACTTTTTATATACAATGTATAAAATAATTTCAAATATATATTCATGATCGGTGTAATTTTATCTACATTTCGACATAAATTTTATCGTCATATGTTATATATTTAATGAAAACATTTTTTAGTAATTTCGACTAAAAAATGTTTTCATTAAATATATAACATATGACGATAAATTTTTTGTCGAAATGTAGATAAAATTAGACCGATCATGAATATATATTCGAAATTATTTTATACATTGTATATAAAAAGTTATCAAAGAAAAACGGAATACTACGTTAATTAAATATGAATAATATAATATATTAAAAAAAAAAAAAATTCTTTCACTCGTTCACTCCCTCTCCCTCGCGCCACCTTTCTTTTTTCCTTTCTCTCTGTCACGCCGCCCCATACTGACACACGCCAGGCCTACTAATTTTTGAAATAATCAAGTTTTTGGTTTGTCTTATTGCATGCGCGCCGTTCACGTTTGATGTAGCGCGAAAAGATGGATTAGTTTGTTAAAAACAATCGTCAATGGATTATTTTGTTAAAGTAGTTTGGTTAAAGGATCAAATTTGTTATTTTCCCAACTATAAATACATCAAAAACTTGATTAATATACCAACTTTGTAAATGTTAAGTCTACGACGATACACAAGTACTCGTATAACATAACGTTACCTTATTGTATTAATCATTTGTTTGATGAATTCATCACATCTAAGGTATAGTAACTGAAAGAATTAGTTTGGTAACTTGTCTAGCAGTCAAGCGTCTGTTGATAAGTTCTTTTTATCAGAATTTACAAGAACTCACACTGCGGGATCATGCTTAAATTATAAAATCATATATACCTAGCTAAAGCATACAATAATGGCTGAATTGATACTTAACTTAAAAGGTTTTATACATTCAGATGAAATCGACGAGAAAATATACAGCCTATATATCACGTCTATTATATACAATTACGTAGACATTACTATATGCATTGTTTCGAGAAAGACTTGAACTCACGAACTCTAACGAATACCTCCAAAGCCGCAAGGCTAGAATGGCCATTTGGTTCATGGAACCAAGTGAAATTACATCATTTCCTAAAATCTTGAACTAATAATCCAATGTGTTAATGATAAACACGATGTTGAAAAAGTACAGTTATTGATCAGAAAACAGTGAGCAATACTACAGCTTTTTTTTTTTAAGGGAAGAACCCCTAATGACTTAACAAACTTTGGATGTTAGTGCAATATTTACTATACAAGGTAAAACAATAGTGGTAAATGGTCATGGTTGGTATTTGTTTGGTGTTGGCTTTTACCTTCTCTTGTAACCTTTTTCCAATGCAAGTCAGCAACTAGTCAGTCAACAATCTCTCCTTTTCCCACAACAGAAAGGATTTATCACAAAACTTTGTCTCCATAGTCCATAGATTCTCTCTCAATCTATAAATCTATTATTTTTGTGTCTAATTATATAATATAATCAAAGTTTTGCAATAGTTAGGTGAGAACTGATCACCTTCTTTTGTCAGGACTTTCACTCTTTTGAGACTCTCATATCCTTAAAAGAAGGAGAAAAAACCACAATCTTTTCACAAGCTTTTCATTTTCATTAATACCCTGTTGTTGTTTAGCTTTTGTTTCTTAAGATGAGGTCAATCATGGCTGCTAAAACCCCTCAAGAGACTTCCTTTTCTTTCTCTAGAAGATACTTTCATTGGAAAAAGAAAGTTGAAGATGATGATGATAATGATGAAGAGATCCTAAGATCATCATCACTTGGTTGTGTTGTCACAGAGGAAGAGTTAAATCTTGACCATGAGGTTAACCTTCCGGTGCAGCGTGATCATCCTGCACCAAGAAGGAAAAAACCGACCTTGATGTCAGTTTCTAGAATCAGGTCGGCTCTTACTTTTGGTAAGAGCCGATCAACTTCAGATTCTGGTCTAGGAAAAAGGACCAGAATCGTGGGTACCCTTTTTGGGTATCGACGTGGACACGTCCACATTGCCTTCCAAGAGGATCCGAAACTGGGCCCGGCCTTTCTAGTGGAGCTAACCACCCCGACTAGCTTCCTAGTTCGAGAAATGGCGTCCGGGTTGGTTCGTATAGCGTTGGAGTGTGATAAAAAGATTAAAAAAAGTTTTAAGCTATTGGATGAGCCATTATGGAGGACTTACTGCAATGGAAAAAAATGTGGCTATGCTATGAGACGTGATTGTGGACCAGATGAATGGAAGGTGTTCAATTCTATTGGACCGATCACTATGGGCGCGGGAGTGTTACCGGAGAGTGGCGGCGATAGCGGTGACCGTGGTGGTGGTGGTGAAGGGGAGTTGATGTATATGAGAGCAAGGTTTGAGAGGATTGTGGGGTCAAAAGATTCTGAAGCTTTTTACATGATGAATCCAGATAGCAATGGAGGACCAGAGCTTAGTATTTATCTTATTAGAGTTTGAGATTTGGGTGTTAATTAAGTTTTAATTAATGTAAGTCTTGGGCTTTCAGATCATCAAGATATGGTTAAGTTCTTCGATCATGTGGTTTTTTACAATCTTCTATTTATAGAAACTGTGATTTTGTGTTTTGTTTAACCCTTGGAAATTACAGTCCACTCTAAATTATAAAGACTTATTTTGGAATTTTATTAAAAGTTTCAAGTACAAGGATCAGAAACAAAATGTAAATACTTAACTAATACTAGTAATCGAAAGCAAACAAAAATGATAACGAGTATACGTCACTATGGTCATCAAACTGATCACGGATAACCTTAGATAATAATAGAAATGTAGGTTGTGTTTGGTAACAAGTAACTGGAGGTGAAGATTATAGTTGGAAAATGAAGTTGAAGATTGTGGCTAGCGATGAAGCTGATAATTCTTTTTCAAGCTACTTAAAAAAGCTTCTGAAAAAGGGATTCCTGAAGATTCTGTTTTCAATAATCTCTGCTATAATTTTGTTGCTAAATGGAGATTAGAAGATTGAAATTATGAAAAATAAAAGTTCAATCACTTAAAATATATATGTGCCAAACACACCCGTAGATTTTATTTTAGATAGGAAGTTTAAGTTTAATATAGAGTAAATTTCATGAAATGTATATAGATTACATTGATTTACGTAAATGATCTCTCATTATTTTCGCACTATCAATTCATTTCTAATTAATTGTCTCTCATAAATGATCCCTTGAAAGGACTAAAATATCCATATCCTCTTCTCTAAAACAAATGAAATCAATGGTTAATGGTATTTTAAGTGGTGGATAGACCATTAAGTCACAAAAATGAACATTTTGTATTGCTAGTTTGGAAAAATAACATTTGAGATAGATGATTTTCGTAATTTCTACATAACAAAAGATCCTTAATATTTGTCATAAGGTGCTATATATAGCTTACTAATTTACGGTTTCGTTAAAATATACACTAACCAGTGCTATCACTGAATTTTCGGAGGCTCTACACGAATCCCGATTAATTGTCAAAAGGAGGTCCTATATAAGAGAATTTTTTACATTTTTCTTGTTGCAGCTTAATCAACTTTGAAACAATTAAAACATATTCTTTTCATGAAGGACGTCCTGAATTTCACCAATGAGTTACAAATAATAGTATTTAAATATTTGACATTTTGAAACAGAGAAGATATGATGAGTTACAAATAATAGTATTTAAATATTTGACATTTTGAAACAGAGAAGATATGAATGATAGGTGATGTAAAATTGGACAATCAATTAAAACTTTAATCATTATTATCATTATTATTATCTATGTATTCACATGTCTTACTAGCATTCATTTGGAAGTTAGTGTGGCGACGCACGCTTGCCCCAAAAACAGGGTCTTTGTGGACACATAATCAAAGTTTGGGATTCTCATCATCTTTATTTATGTGTATTTGTTTATTACTTTTAATTTATATCAAGTATGTTAAAATATGTAAATGAATTTGAAGTAACGCATTTCAGCACAAAGGTTTTCGTAGTGACATAGCTTGCATCTCAGTTAGTTTCGATGGGTCATAAGCTCTTAGACCACTCCCAACCTTTGCCGGTTTGGCAAAGTGACGTGCATCACTAAACTGACGGCAAAGGTTTGGCAAAGTGACGTGCATCACTAAACTGACGGATATGACATGAAACACGTTAGTTTGGCGTCACTTTGGAGGGCGTCAGTTATGTGACAAGGAAAAGGACGAGGTGGTGGGGCTAACAACAAATTTTTTTAGTGTATAAAAATAAATTTATATTGATAAATGTGAAGTTTAAAAATTGAAGTAACCACTCAACAGTTGTTAATCAGTTTGACAAAAATATGCTACCGTGAGTACGTGACATTGAATTGTATTGATCGAAGTCCTTTTTTTTTTGAACGGCAGAAATAATAATTGCATTAATAAAGATCAACTAGCAAGGAGCTAGAGATCATAAATACAAAAATCCAAAGAAATAACAATTACATAATCTAGATTCTTCCCGAAACTTTAACTGCAAAGATTGCAAAAGGGATGAAAAAACTCATGCCGATTACAGAAACACCGAGACATGAGAAAAACCCCCAATAGCGAAGGCCGTGCCACCGGTATTCACTTTGAGGTGTTTTTGATGCAATCTCATACAAGTTCTGGCGTAAAACTAACACAAAAACAAAAACATATGATCGAAGATCAAAAAACAAGCTTCCAAGATTAGTAAAGATGTGTTCAAGAATCCCACATGCACAAATATGATCAGTTAATTGGATTTTAAGCGAGTCATCCCAGTAAATTTCCGACTTCTTATATCTATACCGATAACATTGAAAAGAGAAGTTAATGATTGAATTGACGAGCACCATATTTCTCTTCCTATCGGGTTGAAAAATAGCTCCATTCCTAAATCTTCAAAGCTCCCACCAAACCGCATAAATTATAGTGTTAATAACATCCTTCCCCTTTTAGTTAAAATTATGATTTGCTACATAATCAAGTAAGTCAATAGGGGCAAGATGCTACGGTAGATCAAAATCAAGCCATTTAGAAATCAAAGTCCACACCTTTTGGCAATTTTATAGTCAGACATCGTGTGGTAAATCGTCTCAATCCCATTACTGCAAGTAGGACAGATGATAGACGTAATATGAATACCACGAAATCACAAGTTAAAACGAGTAGGGAGTCGGTCCTTCAACAGTCTCCACACATGAATGCTGACTTGACGAGGTGCTATTTTGTTCCATCGAGAATCCAAATACTGAGAAGGTAAATATGTACTATCAAGATGTTTACGTCTACCTTTGACATTAAAAGTATCCATGTTATTACAAAACCATCTCCATTTATCGGGGGCATGAACAATAGTGACCTGCATAATTGTAACAACCCTTTGTTCGAGGTATTATTTTAGTGTACACAAATATATATTTATTATGAAGTAATATTATTTGAATAAAAAAATATAATAGAAAATGTAAATGGGTTCCCAGTTCCAGACAGTAAGAAATAAAAGAAGATAACTAAGACATAAGTCGGTAGGTGTTTTATAATATAACACTTATTCCTTCTTATTCTATACTATTCCAGTAACAAGAAAAGAAGAAGAAAATCACCAGCTCTCTCTACCATCATTAAATCTCCATCTTAACTCCTAATTCAAGCTCTTAATCCCTAGTTCATCATCTCCTTCATTCCTCTAATCCATCTATAAGTGTTTTTCTATTATGTGTAACCTAGAAAATGGGTATAAGGTGGGTTTGAGAATTTGGTGGAATCAAACATGAAATTAGGGCTTGTAATTAGTGTAATTGATGTTAGTTGATGTTAGTTAGTATGATTATCACCATTAAAAATAATATCACTTCATGAAAGGGATGATTCTTCTATTGGTGTTCTGGAGCAAATATGGGGTTTTACTAAATCTTCATGAATTAACCCCAATTAACCTAAAGTATGATTAATATTGATGAATTAAACCCAATTAATATTGATTCTTCATGAATTAACCCCAATTAATATTGATTCTTCTATTGGTGTTCTAGATTCAGTGTTTAATCTGGTTGGTGTTTCTGTCCTAAGTTTAGTCTCGAAATGATATTGGAGGCGCTCTTCCTCAACTACGCTTGATATAAGAGTAGTGGGGGTGGGCTCGCAATATATATGGGAGATCGTATTCAAAGTATTCATCTAAACAGTGAAGACGTTCATTCAAATCCATCCAAGGTATGGGTGGATAAAAGAACACTTCGATTCCAAATGGTTCATCAACCGGGAAAGTAGTAGGTCTAATATAGTGAGGATACCTAGACAAGATCGATAAAATCTCAGGGTCAAGTGTGGGTTGACCACTTAAGGCAATAGTAACAGAAGCTGGAATCTTCTGCTGAGATTCATCAAAACCTAAATCTAAGCTCGATATTTTTAGGTTCTCAACTTCATGGTTAACACATACCTCTTCGATGTCAGAGGAGTTTGACTCATACTCTGGACAGTCAAAGAATTCCACATCTTCCATCACCGTCATCTCATCCGTCATCATCTAATTCAGAGGAGAGATTGGGCTTGAAGGAGAATTAGGGTTTTTAACCATTTTTTTTTTTTTTTTTGTATTTTGAAGGGGTTAAGAACTAAGTTATCTAACTACTAAAGCAATAAACTTCCTAAATAATGCTAATCTTAAGGAAGGATCTCCTAAAGCTAATTATTTAAGGCAGAATTCAATTCTTGATGAAACTGATCCCCGACAGCAGCACCAAAAACTTGTCGTCCCCCTATCCGTCGGTCGGGTTCACCTCGAGTTGTCGCTCCGACTGCAACAGAGGGAACGAGAAGAGTTGTCAAGATTTAAAAATTTATATTTGCGGGGCTCAAATTACTCGTGCTACCTACCTTGTGGGTAAGTGGAAAGTATAACTCAAGTGTCATCAAAATCAGTACGAATTGAATTGAATTTTGACCTACCAAAGATCTTTTTATAATAGGATGGATTTTAAACAAGGTAGGTAGGTTTTGGTTTAATCTAAACTACGAACAGAAAAGTAAATGACATGAAAGTAAATGAGATAATAAGTAGCAGGTAGAGAGTGATTGCCGGAACTTCAATATTAGGGTTTCGGGATGATATTATATGATTGATTGAAGATTATCCTAATTAAGAATCGTATAAACGGTCGGTGTAAATACTAGGATCCTACGTTCTAGTTATAACCCTAAAAGCATATGTCACTGAACCCTAGGCTATCGTGATTCTGATCAGCTGTGACTGTATTAAAACCCACCACACCGTCTCTTTCACAGACCAAGTGACCCTCTAAATGGGGTGCAGGAAAAGGGCAACAGTCCACATTTACTGACCTTTCTTAACACATATGCCTATCTGATTTTAATAGGATAATACTGGTTGTATGCTATGTAAGTTAAAGTATCGGTTAAGTAGAGTCAAGGGGTTTAAGCATCTGGGAACACAGCCGACATCTTCAAGACTCATATTATATCTAATTAAGTTCTAATACTTCCGTCGTGAATTAGACCTTCCTTTGCCATCAGTCGTTCATCCCTAGGTATGTGTGCAGTGTATAGTGCATTTATTTTTCCACAGTACTCTAACCCTAGGTATATCTACGGTGTTTTAAAGATCGTATAAGTCTTTACACAGCTTTATATCCAGAGGTAGTTTAATGGTGTACTACAGCATTTTCACAGCTTGACAAGACCTAGACCCGTGTCTGGAAGGGAAACTTCCAGGTAATCTACTGTGAGATAGACCATCGGCATTTCCTCGGCTTCCATGCATTTGTACTCTACCAGTGGTATTTCTAACACTATACCGAGTAGTCTAGCATTTTACGGTGATCCACAGCTTCATACAATATAGGAGATAACTATATATTCTTAGTTAGGGTTGATCAGATCCTATCCTAAGTCAATAGTCACGTGAGAGACCGGAAAGGGTGATTAATTAAGTCTATATTCAGGATAAGCTTAAAACATGTACATAACATAACAACTTCCAATCATATATAATATTAATCAAACATCATCCCTAATTTTAACATTTGAACCCAACAATCACATATTAATCTATGTAATAATCATGGCAACACTCATAAATCGTACCGCAATAACATGTAAAGCAAACATTATAACTGTAAGAGAGAGAAAGATAGTAATACCATATTAGTAGAGTAATATAGAGGATTACAACGTTCTGAACTTGATTACACTAGTTTATGGACCCGTGAATACATGGGTTTGCCAAAGTTACATGAATATTTCGTATCCCGAGTACTATTAGAGTATAATAATAATATTAGATCAGATGTCACTTGTATGCATTAACTTATCTATTATTGCATTTTGTAGCAATTTAGGGTGAAACTATGTAACTGTAATAAACAAATAATCAATAGCAAAAATGTCGAATTAATTGCTTTTTACATAAAGTTGGAATAGGCAGGTTTGTATAACAAACAACATAAAACATTGTATGAGTACTAAAGTAAACAAATACATTATATGTATTAATTTTATTCTATGTAATTAAGGGAAATCTCATTTACTCATTTATGTTAATCCTAGTTAGTAAAAGAGAAAGAATAATCCATCTAAGAAGCTTACAATTTAAAGCAACACAATGAACACTATATACACATCATGAAAAATAATAAACACTACATTAGCATATACTCGACTTGACTTTCTGCGCAAGTTAAAAACACTTGCTTACCTTTTTTTCTTCAGAAAGCAATATATTTTATTTTACATATATATAATATCATAGTATATGGCCGGTCTATTTTTGTACCATCTGGATTGACTATACTTCTTTGGTGTATGCGTCACTATACAATATTACATATCAACACACAAACTCATGTACTTCATAACCTTATCACTTTTTCCTTATCGATCAACCCATTTTTTAGATTGAACCCAAAGAAATATGATCTGTATATGTACAATTTCAAGCAGTCCCTTGACCCATTATCTACCAAAACTATTCTTGCTAGCAGCCCTTGAACATCAACCTTCTTGATCGCAAAACCATTATTGCCATGAAATACGACCCTTTTGAAGTGCCAAATGGGCGGGGCGGGTTATAACATGTACAATTTCAGCAAAGACAAAAATAGAAGCACATACAAACATGTACACATTGATTTTATTTAGAGAAAAAGAAAGATGTCCATGAGATAAAGTCCGCAAATCAGTAGCAGATTTAAAAAAGAAATAGAACAAACAATCATGGTAAATTAATGCTAACATTATGAATACTATTGTTGCATTATAAGGATACACTACTTTTGACCCATGGGGAATCTCCAAGATTTGAATATATATATATATATATATATATATACATATATATATATATATATATATATATATATATATATATATATATATTAGTTAGAATTAGAATGCAAGAGCAACCCTTCACTGAAAACGATTGGAAACAAAACTGGAGCTGTAGTCTTCCTACCATTGGAAACAAAAACCTGTGGCTTATGCAAATAAAATCAATACACAATTTGGTGATGATTTAGAGAAAGTAATCAATGAGTAGGTAGCATAGTACATACCTTAAACATAAAATTACTCAACTGGATCTACAAAGCAACTATTTTGAACCTAAAACTTATAAAACAACCTTCCATCTTCAGAAAGAATAAAGTAATTGACATGAAAATATCTAAAGAAATTCAGCCTTTATCTTTTAATGCCTTGAATTTGGACTCCTTACCTTTGACTCTACATAACTCTGTACAAACCACACAAAATCATAATTAAAGGATCGGAAACAAAACAACAAGTAATAAAATATAATTTGCGAGAAACTACCTCAGATTCGTTCATATGTAATGAAACTGTTAAAGGACAGTAACACTTGTTGGTATTTGGACATGTTTAACCACAATCACTTGTTTTCCTTCTCAAGCTCTCTTTTCCCCACTACATTAGTATTTTGGCACAGGCTGATAGTACAAAATATAACATAAAAATATAATTATATACATAATAGAAAAATTAGAATCCATAGGAATATATTTTACCATGTAGCGAGTCTCTGATTCACCAAATGCCACAACAGTGATTTGTAGGATCATCTGCATCCTCACCCCTAAATATTATTACAAATTAGAAATATTGTAATCATCACACTTAGTAACAAAAGAAACAAACATCAAACCATATGAAATCTTAATATCATTCTTCAATTGAGATCAACTTGATATAATTAATCACACATCTAAAATATAAAATCACAGTGTGGATGAATTATAGCCTAATAAGTGAATATAATAATTGAACAAACAAAACACCGAAACTAATAAAATTATACATGAAAAGACATAAATAATAACTAAACCAAACATCGATTTCTTCTGAGTGTGATCATACACAAACTATATATGGACCTTTTGTGCAACTGCAAAATGGAAAGGTCACTCAAGTACGTAACTTTCCTGATGCAGTAATGAGGAAGTGAGGAAATATCATGATAAGATGAACCCTTCTGACTAAAGAAGCAAGTTGAATGTCATAGAAAACCATAAATCATAGCATGAAACTTATTAACTGACCATAATTTTGCGTAGACCCTAATTGTACTAATTAGCTAAGAAATCATTTATTAAAAACCCCTGCATAAAACCTGATCACTCAACTCTGCAAAAAACCTAAGACGTTCAAACCCAATGTAGGCGATTCCAGACTAATCCGGTCCCATTTCATTTTCCGATTTTGAGAGCCAGTCCGATCTATGCACACCCCAAATGCAAACTATGGTCTTAAATAGAATGCACACCTCCTCAACAGTACCAGTTGGTAACCTCCAGTCACCTGAGCCTTTGAACACTCCACTTTCCGGTTAATTCCGGTTTTCCATGGACATACACATGAGTATCTATTCAAAACCTTAGAACACTCTCAAAATGATTCATCTATATTGTATAAAACTCCACAAAATTTTATGGCACTTTAACATCACTAAAAATGTAGCAGAAAGATTGTAGCTCTGCCAAATTTATAATGCAGCGGAAGTCAACACGGGACGCTACTAATCAAATATCATAGCACATAATCACAAGCAAACGACCTCTAAATGAGACGTTTGTAGAAAATAGTTACATTTCATAGTAAATCATTTGAAAACATATTATTTTCGATACAAAAATTGTAATTTCCTAGAGTCCACGCGTAAGGCGGGAGATTCTATTACATAATCGTAATATACAAAAGATAATGCTAAGAATCTCCGTTAATGCAGTTATGTTGAAATCATGCGACTCTAGCTATGTCCGGGAGTAGTCCTACTCCGTAAGCGTAACTGAAAATACATGCTGAAAAGGTCAACACGAATGTTGGTGAATCTCACAGGTTTGTAGGTAATATCAGTTTTGAACACAAGTTTTTATCAGTGGTGCCCGCAGGTGTAAATCAAGTATTTACAATCCTGCAAATGTATGTAAGTTTATACCGTTGCCATGAGGCTCATAATCGAAGCTTAAACCGTAAGTAATAAGTTGCCCCCGCAACATGCTCAAAACTGAGCAAGCGTAAGTAACGAATAATAGTCGCTCATTTATACAGAATGATTCGTGGTAGCGCTACTACCCCAGGCGAGGAGGGTCATTTCCCTAATGGATCCATTAACTAGTGTTCGCGCTTAAGTCCATAACTAACGATGTATGATGGAGGGACTTCAGTAAATGGTAAGTAACTCATGCAATCCCGTATAGTAAAATGAGTAGTTCGGTACTTGTGTTCAAGAAAAGTAAGCAATGTATCTCACCCCGTAAGTAAAACAGTAAAAGTGGGGTTGTAAGACTCACCCGAGTCTTTGCAAGTAAGCGTTTATATCATTAAACGTAAGTCCGGGTGCTAAAATCAGTAAGTAGGTTCTCCGAACCCGTAACCTTCTAATGTCCTAGACATATAAGGTTATATAAGTAGATGTATCGAAAGAACATCCATGCTAGTTGTCCACTCAACTAGTTATGTCCAAAGTTGTTTATCGTTTGCGTTTAGAAATCGTGTGTGGCCCGTTGGTGAAGTTTAGGGATGTAATAATAATTCCCGAATATATTATTATTAGGTTGCGTATCGTTTCATTGTATACTTTCCTAGCATATGTTTTATAAGCACGAGTAGTATCATATATTGTTTGGTTGTTACACGGGTCCAATACTTGATAGTTAAATGTTTTTAAGTATTCTGAGAATTGCGACGGAAGGATCCTCGCAATAAGTTGCGTCAGAAAAGTTGTGTCGCTAAATCAGGGTTTGCTATCGCAATAAGTTGCGACGGAAAAGTTATGTCGCAAGGAGTTGCGACGGAAAAGTTGTGTTGCAATTTATAGGTTTTCTGTCGCAATAAGTTGCGACGGAAAAGTTATGTCGCAAGGAGTTGCGACGGAAAAGTTGTGTCGCAATTTATAGGTTTTCTGTCACAATAAGTTGCGACGGAAAAGTTATGTCGCAAGTTGTGTCGCAAATCGGGCTGGAAAGTTTTTACAATTTTAAGTCCGAAGTCAAAAATTCTCGGTTTGACCCGAAACTTTGACACAACCTTTAATATGGTAAAACATGAGCAAATAATGAGTTTTATGGTCATTTGCAACTTACAAGTGTCATTTTTAAACCGAAAATGAAAACGACTCTTATGTTTATATTTTCAGAATTAATTCGATTTTATTAACATCATTTAACCAAGAAATCGTCCACAAGTGATTCCAGTAATTTTACATGTTGTTCTCCTATGTTTTAGCTTTCTGGAACATACTTTTATTAAGCCTAAAACCAAACACAAGTCGAGAAATCATTTTGTAAAAGAGTAAAGGTCTAGCAGTTCATTTTTCCGACACATGCTTAAGGATTTGGTCATATCTCAAAAATTACAAAACTTCTTAAAGTGTGTGAGTATGGGATTGAAAGCTAATACAAAAATACAGGTTTTTCAAGTAGTTTGAGGTCCTAATTCGTTCTATATCCCGAGATATGCCAATTTGAATTCAGTTAGAAATCTGGTCAGAAAGTACTGTAGATACAAGTATTTTTATTTCATCTCTTATAAATAGTAAATGACCGAATTAACACAAGAGGCTTACAAATTCTGAAAGTTGGTTCAAAATTCTTGAGTTTAGAGTTAAGAAACATTGGATTTTATCAATGTTTGGTTCGGTTATTCCCGATCTAACTCGATCTAAATTATTATCCAGTGGTTAAAGCTATTATCTGATGGTCCTTAGCACATTCAAACGATTTTTGTTAGGGTTTTGGATATTAATCAGTAGAAATGGAACACTAACATATTTAAAAATTTAATCCAAGTAAGTCAAGGGAAAAGGAAGAGGTTTATACCAAGCGAAAACAGATGTAGAGTCAAAATGGGCAGAGATATGCTGCTGCGTGTTCTTCGGCTTCTCCTTGCTCAAAAACGTGAATGATGATGTTAGCTGAGTAATGGAAGTGTTTGATAGTCCTTGGATGAGGTTGGAGGTCGTGGTGATGGTGGTGTATCAGCTGGAAACCAAAAGGGAAGGAGGGAAAGAGGTGGAGATGAGGGGATAAGGTTTGGTTTGTGTTGTTGATAATGAGGGTTAAATGTGTAAGTGGGTTTAAATAATTAGGTCATTTTGGTGGGTTTGGGCCGAATGTGGGCTGATCCCAGACCTGTTGGTCGTGGGTCCAAGTGGGCTCAAGCCCGTGACTCGCCTCCTCGAACTCGTGTTACGTTTGTTTGTCGATTAAACGCTAAACGTACGTGTTTTAGTTAACTTTTTATAGTTTGTTTTTCTTGTGTATATTTTAGTTATGTTATGACACTTAGGATGACTAATTATTTTTAGACTCCTTATTTTGAATTACCAAAACACAATTTGGGTTTCGTCCGGGTAACGGGCTCGATTGGCGCATTTTTTTTGCATCCGTTACGTTCTATACAAAACGCAATAGTTATTTGGGTAGATTATTATAAAAATAATAATTAAATGTAATTAACAACTATTTTGCTATGAAAATAGGTTTTTGACCCTTAATAAAGTATTCACCAACGGCTGGGTGTGTCAGAATCCATCCGAGTAGATCGCGTAATATCATTTTATTACGTACGGGTGTATATTCTATATGCGTTATATTACAAGTAATTTAGTTCTATTACACACTAATTATAAGTAAATACAAGTAAGCTTAAGGCAAATTAATACGCTTAAATACGGGTTTGATAAAACGTATGATCGTTTAAGCTCTAGACTTTTTAGGTCTAATCTAGGATCAATGATAACAAAAATAATAATATGCAGCGGAATAAGAATAAATCAATGTTATCATAACAAGATTTCAACATATATCATTCAATACAATCAAACCAAGCCCCAATTCTATATGATTAATATAGAACGTGTTATCTACCTATAAAAAGGATTAAAGATATCAAAGATATCTTAACCTTATGGCTAAAACAAAACTCTAGACGTCTACATCTTTTCTGTGCACACTTTTTCCTATGTCCCTATGTCTCTTTATATACTAGAGATATTAGGGTTACAAGAAATCATAATTATACTAGGAAACTAATTAAAATAAAACAATTCATCTTTAGTCCCTCAACTTTCATCTTTTATTTTGTCTCATCAAATTAATAATTCCTTACAATCTTCCCCTATTTGATGATGACAAAATATCGATCTTCTTGCACAAACTTCCCCTTAACTCTTGATTTCTTTTAAACCATGCCATGCAATAACAATAAGCTGCAAATCTTGATCTTCAATTCTTCTTCCCCTTTTTGTCATTATCCAATAGGAATCTTCTTGAAGATAAGCAACTTTGAACCTTTACAACCACTTGCTATATAATACATCACTAATCCAATTTTCTAATGTCTCAAATTACCCTCCATGACGCATAATAAGAATAATGAATTTGAGCAATAGAAAATTACACTAGCAGTAATAATATATAACTAGCAGTAATGATGAAACCTTTATCCCTCAAATTAAGCATGAACATCTCCTGATGGTTAAAAACTTTATCAATAAGCTTCCCCTCAAATCAATATTTTAACCATCTCTTGAATCTCGAACTTTATAAGCTCTATGTAATGATCACTTATGAAGAAAATAGAGTATAACAAACTTAACAAAGAAGTTAAATCTTCCAAACTTGTACCTTATATCTTGTACTATCCACGATGTTGAACTTATAATCCTATGTATAAGTAGACCGCAATCTCTATGACAAAATCCTTATTTTCCATAATAAGTCACCGAGCACACCATAACTCCTTCAAGTGATAGCAAATGTGAGCATTGAGCACCATCAGTTTGTAAATCACACACTTTTGCTAGATTTGTCAAGTCTTCATCGTCACCATACAAACCAAACAAGTTATCTTCAAAGTGTATCATCCTACTTTGAGATATGATAAGATACACGCATGTCAAACTCAACTCCAATATCAAATAAGCCATAATCAACCTTCTTCGTAATCACATCTTAAAAAACCAAGAACAGTGGTAACCACTTTGCATTAACAGTGGTAATGTCCTTCAAATTCCACTAACAGTGGCAACAATGATACATTACGCAAACAGTGGCAATCATCAAATTTTGTACTAACAGCGGTAAGGATGTGCTAACAGTGGTAAACTTGTTCTAACAGTGGTAAGCTTGTACTAGCAGCGGGAAGTTTGTACTAACAGCGGGAAGAACCTTCTAGCAGTGGCAACGTTTGTACAAACAGTGGCTGAGCAGTGGCTAGCACATCTAACAAGCAGTGGCAGGCAACTTCAGAATTACATATCTCCCTGATTACGAATCTGATCATTCTCAAATTTTTACACGAAGTTCATCAATGTTTCATTAACCACATATCCAAAAATAAAGTCGATCCAACGGTTAACGAATACACATCAATTAAAACACAGCAGCTGCACAAACAGAAACCACAAACATACTGCAGCAATTTCGAATTTTCATATCTCCATGTAGACATATCCGATCACGATGAAAATTTTACACGATGTGGAAACCTATGTCTTGAATAAGATATCCAAAATTCAAGAACATTCGTTAAATAACGAAGACACAGTGATTGATTTACTACAACTGTTCGGAAAAACCATACGGTTTCAGCAGCAGATTTCGAATTTAAATATCTCTCAATAAAAAGCTCAGATCGAAAATTCCTCTAGTCAGATTGTGCGTATATGTGTTATGAACCTACCGGTCAAATTTCACGACGATTGAACGGTTAACGAATGAGATCCGAATTTCTTACCATAGCTGTGCAGAAAGTGACGAACAGAAAATTGAAAACCCTACTTTTCAAAATCTTCTTTGTAAGACTTGAAAACCTTGTAGATCCTAGATCATGAGCCACCATGGCTCTGATACCACTTGATAAAACGTATGATCGTTTAAGCTCTAGACTTTTTAGGTCTAATCTAGGATCAATGATAACAAAAATAATAATACGCAGCGGAATAAGAATAAATCAATGTTATCATAACAAGATTTCAACATATATCATTCAATACAATCAAACCAAGCCCCAATTCTATATGATCAGTATAGAACGTGTTATCTACCTATAACAAGGATTAAAGATATCAAAGATATCTTAACCTTAGGGCTAAAACAAAACTCTAGACGTCTACATCTTTTCTGTGCACACTTTTTCCTACGTCCCTATATCTCTTTATATACTAGAGATATTAGGGTTACAAGAAATCATAATTATACTAGGAAACTAATTAAAATAAAACAATTCATCTTTAGTCCCTCAACTTTCATCTTTTATTTTATCTCATCAAATTAATAATTCCTTACAGGGTTGTCACAAAGACTAATTAATCCACTGTAACGTTGTATGGAGATTGCACAACTATTGGCCCTTGAGCCATCTCCACAAGCTGTATTGTTTATGGAACCTGAACAAAACATCACAGCTACAACAACATTTTTTGAAACAAAATCTTTTACATCTAGGAAACAAAATTTAGATTCAAAAAACTACTAATAGTCACCTTAAGATAATGTCTTGTTGCAATCTCCATCTTCATATCTCTAAGTTCCATCACCATCTATCACCATATAAAACTATAACAAACAATAAATCAACAATCTCAAAAAAAAAATTAAAAAAAAAATATAGAAAACATTTAAGCACAATAGCACATGAGGCTTCTTAATTAGATATATTGTTCAACCATAACAAATTCATGGGATGCAATAAATAGCAATGGTCTAAACTGAAATTAGACCCACGATCACATACACCATTTAAATGGTAGATATAATATTATTTTCCGCAACGGTTCACTCCCATAACTGATGCGTGTGAAAGCGTCTAGTTTTATTATTTATAAAATATAGGATATACCAATCACTACTATCACACAACTAGGTAAGAATACCCGATCAAAATAATATAGCTGTGGAAAGTCCAGGTCGAACACGGGAACGATGTTATTCAATTAAATTGGAATTATTAATAAAGCAGTAAAATAGGGTTACATTTTAGTTCCGTACGAACGTTCAATATGAACTAAATAACTAAACCAAATAACATAAAACAGATAAGAGTAAAAGATAAATAATTGGAGATAGACATGTAATTGCTTAGAGTCTTCACACTCAGATTCATATTATTCGGTTCATGTGTTTTGATTGTCTGATTGTGATTCCTTTTATATTAACTTAGTTACTAATCAAATAATCCAAGTTAAATGTAAATTAGTCTCCGGTTCTGGTTAACTAATTTCTACAATCTAGGGTCCAACATTAAACATCGATCTGACGTTATAAGAATGTTGCTCTATTGCGTGCTTTTTCCTAGATTGTGCATTAAGTATTCACGACTTATTATGATTAATCCTTACGGTATGACTCAACAATACCTACTAATAATCTCTTATTAGCTTGCTCATTTTAGATTGATTAGTTACTATTCTCGTAACCTATCAAACTCAATATATTTAAAAATGAATATAAACCTAGATTCATAATCATCAATAATCAATAACATCAAAGGAATTCAATCTCAATGACACTATTAACCACGTTAAGTAATAACTAACAATCACCAATAAACAAGGATTCACGGATATCATAATAATCTTCAATCAGATAATTTATTCAAAACACAATTATAACCTTCAAACAATCATAATCCAAGGTTATTAAACTAAACAATTAACGATAAGTCTAATCCATGATTCAATTGTACAAAATCAGATTCATAATCTCAAACAAACATATAGACATGTTTTAAATTGAAATCGAAAGATGATACGCAAACTGAATCGTGAACCGAATGAAGTAGAATCAATAGGAATTGATCCTAGCCTTTTGCGTCTCCTAATCGCCATCGATTCGCTCCCAAAATGGGGGAAAACCCCCTCATGGTCAGCTACTGTTCGTGGTTTTGGGTTATGAGAAGTTAGGGTTAAAAATGAGAAAAATGAGGTTTTAACCTAATCTGCCGAAGTGATCCATCCTTCGGATGGATGTAAAAACCCAACTGGCTCGGCCCACGTATATGTCAGCCCACTAGAACTCAATCCATCCACCGGATGGAATTTTCATCCACCGGATGGATGTAAAACTCTCAATTTCTTCACTTTATCAAACTCTCTCTTTCCAAGCTTCAAATCTTTAGCTTCTTTCTTTCAATATCAGCTCGTTTTCCATTTCTTTTTAATCCGAGCTCCAATTAAACTCATAAATTCAAATATGAACGAAATAAGTATCTTATTCACATAAAATGCATAAAAAATCTATTTAACAAAGGGGTAATTAGTACTATAATCTAGTACATTTTGGCATTTATCAAGCATACCCCACTTGAATTCTACTTGTCCTCAAGTAGACTATCAACTAAAATGAATAGGTAAACGGTAAAATGGGACTTACATACCAACTAGCATTTAACCAACCAAATTTTTATCTTAAAAACAATTTTGCCTTAAGATTTAGAAATCAAGAAACTCCTCTAGGAAAAACAAATTATCTCATTCATTATTATTATGCATAACAGATAGCTCACAAGGATTACCGATATTGTTGTCCACCTAAACAATCTATACTTAAGTAATTGAGCTTGACTTATCATTATTCTAGCAGCTTTACCCTTGATTCGCAATAGCAAAATACCCTTATACATATAACGTGCTAATATTACACATATTATTAAAATTCAATAAAAATAATCATTTTTTTTAAGTCAAGACATTGGTGACAGGTCTGTGCCTCAACACAACAGAGCGACATAACTTGACTTTTGGTTTAGCATAATAACTTTTTAGTCAAACCATTGGTGGCAGGTCTGTGCCTCAGTACAACAAAACGACATAAATTGACTACATTTTTAAATCATGAGTTCATTTAAACTCTTTTTGCTCTTTTTCATTAAATATACTGGTGGAGATCAGGTCTGTACTTACGTACAACAGAGGAAACAATAGCCAGTATATCCCCAAATGATATTAATTGAATTCCAAAATTATGGAATATCGCACACTATTATATATAAGAATTAAGACTAAAGTCATAAATTGCTAAAGTTCCTCTCGGAATATCGCATACTTCTTACATTAATTTTATTTAATAGCTCAACAACTTATACATAGATTGCCTATCGATACATCACATGATGAACTATCTAATAATTTCAAGTTCATTACATCCTTTGAATTCCCAGATTTGTTACAAGATTTTCTAAACTTAAAGAGAATACATTTTTAAATGAAAAATTTGGGTTGAAAAATGACTAACATAAAATGCCTTTGCTTGAAATTTACCAATATTTACCAATTCATAACTTAGGACAAGCAAACTTCTTTTTCCCATCCCCCACTTAAAATAAAGCAATGTCTTCATTGCAAAATAAAGAATCGTAAAATGGGGAATAGAAAAGAAGTGAACAGAAAACTCCACTGATCTTGAAGAAAAATGCTTTCTTGATCTGATTATGAAAATATACAACAACACACTTTCGTAGGCATCACGGTTGCATTTAGCATGTGCAACAAGCCTTTAAACCCCGCGGTATCCCGAGTGGACGAGTTATAGTCCCGTGAGGGTTTCCAGGGAACACACCCACAGAGTTCGAAACTGCAAAACTAACAAGAAAATAAAAAGTAGAACAAGAAAACAAAATATAAAACAACTAACTAAAAATTAAAATTAACAAACAAAAACCTACATAAAATAAGGTACATGAAATAAACAATAATAATTAGTAGAGAAAAATATATGACAAACAGAGCAGAAACAAAAATTTGTCGCAAAAACGTCCTTCCAACCGCCGGCTAGTGCACTCAACCGTCGGTTGAACGTTTTTGCAAACCAAATTGAAAAACTTCACTCCACTAAAAATTAAACTATATAACATGCAGATACATATAATTATCAAATAAATAATTATTTACAACCAAATTACATCATTAATCATCACAACTTCTAGACAAGACAAAAATATTTGTTTAGCAAATCGAGCCTATAAAATTGCGCGTGATTAACGAAAAACCTTTATATATATATATATATATATATATATATTAATAAAATAAGCAACCGTTCCCCGGTAGAACAATAGTCCAACCGGTTAAGTGTTCTCCGGCAGCAGCGCCAAAAACTTGATGCGTGTGAAAGCGTCTAGTTTTATTATTTATAAAATACAGGATATACCAATCACTACTATCACACAACTAGGTAAGAATACCCGATCAAAATAATATAGCTATGGAAAGTCCAGGTCGAACACAGGAACACATGAACGATGTTATTCAATTAAATGGGAATTATTAATGAAGCAGTAAAACAGGGTTACATTTTAGTTACGTACGAACGTTCAATATGAACTAAATAACTAAACCAAACAACATAAAACAAGATAAGAGTAAAAAATAAACAATTGAAGATAGACATGTAATTGCTTAGAGTCTTCACACTCAGATTCATATTATCCGATTCATGTGTTTTGATTGTCTGATTGTGATTCCTTTTATATTAACTTAGTTACTAATCAAATAATCCAAGTTAAATGTAAATTAGTCTCCAGTTCTGGTTAACTAATTTCTACAATCTAGGGTCCAACATTAAACATCGATCTGACGTCACAAGAATGTTGCTCTATTGCGTGCTTTTTCCTAGATTGTGCATTAAGTATTCACAACTTATTATGATTAATCCTTACGGTATGACTCAACAATACCTACTAATAATCTCTTATTAGCTTGCTCATTTTAGATTGATTAGTTACTATTCTCTTAACCTATCAAACTCAATATATTTAGCAATGACTAAAATCCTAGATTCATAATCATCAATAATCAATAACATCAAAGGAACTCAATCTCAATGACACTATTAACCACGATAAGTAATAACTAACAATCACCAATAAGCAAGGATTCACGGATAACATAAAATCTTCAATCAAATAATTTATTTAAAACACAATTATAACCTTCAAACAATCATAATCCAAGGTTATTAAACTAAATAATTAACAATAAGTCTAATTTTTGATTCAGTTGTACAAAATCGGATTCATAATCTCAAACAAACAAATAGACATGTTTAAAATTGAAATCGGAAGATGATACGCAAACCGAATCGTGAACCGAATGAAGTAGAATCAATAGGAATTGATCCTAGCCTTTTGCGTCTCCTAATCGCCATCGATTTGCTCCCAAAATGGGGGAAAACCCCCTCCTGGTCGGTTGCTGTTCGTGGTTTAGGGTTATGAGAAGTTAGGGTTAAAAATGAGAAAAATGAGGTTTTAACCTAATCTGCCAAAGTGATCCATCCACCGGATGGAACTTCCATCCGCCGGATGGATGTAAAAACCCAACTGGCTCGGCCCGGTTATATGTCAGCCCACTAGAACTTAATCCATCCGCTGGATGGAATTTCCATCCGCCGGATGTATGTAAAACTCTCAATTTCTTCACTTTATTCAACTCTCTCTTTCCAAGCTTCAAATCTTTAGCTTCTTTCTTTCAATATCAGCTCGTTTTCCTTTTCTTTTTAATCCAAGCTCCAATTAAACTTCTAAATGCAAATATGAATGAAATAAGTATCTTATTCACATAAAATGCATAAAAAATCTATTTAACGAAGCGGTAAGTAGTACTATTATCTAGTACATTTTGGCATTTATC
Organism: Pseudognaphalium luteoalbum; assembly: GCA_963422505.1. NCBI lineage: Eukaryota > Viridiplantae > Streptophyta > Magnoliopsida > Asterales > Asteraceae > Pseudognaphalium > Pseudognaphalium luteoalbum. The sequence continues at coordinate 94,997,240 of OY730193.1, read as the reverse complement.
AATAACCAGCCTATCACACTCGATAACTGCAACATCTTTCCTGTCTTTAGTAGTATTAGTATAGCTAATAGTTTTTGCACATCTTTCCATTTATTATTCACTATTAGATAAATAAGGGTGTGAATGATAGTGTTAGCACATTCATATGATAGTAGATTTTCCATTATTATTATACTATAAAGGAACCTGCATTATAATTTTAAAAATGAACAAAAATGAATCAACGCATATTGAAAGATGAACAATACACACAGTTCGTTAAGGTTATATAGAGTATAGACTGAACCAACCACAAGGTAGCTATCACTATCATTTGAAATTTCTCTCTGAATGACACTACAATAGTTAAATCTAGGGAAAATCTAATAGACACACCAGAAAAATAGTCACACAATGAAGAGGTCGAAGATATGCACATTTACCTCAAAGAGTTGTTTGTCTTAGATATTTCATCGAACACTTATTGTGCGCTCCGTCAAGAACCCATTCCAAACCTGTATACAATTTTATAAATTTAAATTAAAATCCTAGCATAAGCAATTGATCAACCTGAGCTGATTTTCTTGTATTAATCGTTTGATAAAGAACCATAAAACTGAGAAGCATAAGTAACAATCTAAACATACTAATAAATATAAACATAAATCATTAAGAAAATCGAGCAAAAAACAAACCAATCGAACAAACAGAAAATCCAGGCCTATAACCTGCATATTAATCATGTAACAAAATCGGTATTATAGATTTACAATTTCATCCAGAACCCACAAACACAAAATATGTTCAATATAAAGGAAGTGAACAATACACCACCCGTGAATAGTAATGATTTTGTGGAAACCCCTTCATTTATTGCCAAGGCTAGCTGATCAATGAAGCAACCAATTGTAAATATTGTTCTAAGAAGATAGAGAGAAGATGAGGTGAAATCGGATGAACTGAAATAAATGAAAAGGTTAATAATCACAAAATATATACGTCAACAAGAGGAAGGCATTAGAGTGTGACAAATCAACAAAAGTGATGTCAACGTTGTTGTCATTTTGTATATAAGATAGATAGACATTACCAAGCTACAAAAATTCCTCTAGCTCGAACCACTACTTATTTCTCTCTAGTTCTCTAGAGAGAGAAACTAGAGAGATAAACTACCTAAAACTATTACAAAATTAAAGAGAGAGAGGGAGAGAGATTTCTAGAGAGAGAGAGAATTGAGGTGTGAAGTTATGTGTGAGGTGTGTTGAATGAATGGAATGAAGCCTCTATTTATAGGAGAAGAGTTGAAGTTGAGGTGGTGGCTTGGTACAAGCATTGAAGATCAAGAAACAAGCATTTAAGCACAAACGGAGGGTAACAAGCACTAGGGGGGGGGTCAAATGGCCCCTAGGTACCAATTACCAAGGCTTAAAAGGCATCAAACGGCCCTAGGGGGGCCGTATACGGCCCTTAAGGTGCCGTATTTGGCTCCTAGGGGGGGTTGCTTTTTGGCCTATGTTCGTTCCGTGTGTTGCTTGTTTCACCAGTATCTTCTTCGTTCTAAGCCCGATTCACTTGATTCTTACACCATTGGTATCGTTTTTTTCGTTGCACTTCAAATGATACTAAGTTTTCTAAATTTGGAGATATATAACTTTTGCGTGTTCCGGATGATGATTGGCGATGTCCCAAACGCTCTTTCATCTTCGTTCTTCTCCCGTTTTTCATGATTCTTGAACCACCGGTCTCGTATTTTCCTATGGAATGATAAGATATGAATTAAGATTTGTTTCCATGTAGTGAATTATAATGAGAAAACTGGAGTGACTTTATTTGCTTTGTTTTGCTTGATAATTTGACATTTTTATTGATTTTTATCACAACATCTACAAATGGACTACCTTGGTGATTTTTGGTAAATAATGATTGTTTTAAAGTGTTTTCACCAAAGTTTAGCCCAAATAGTGCGGAAATATGTATGTAAAAACATGACTTTTTGCATTACATCAAGTATCCCACTCTTAGATGTTGCTTGTACTCAAGCAACAACCCACTTATATTCCATGAAAAACATATTTTAAGTCTGGTTAGGTGAGTGAAAACATTTCCAAAGATTGACCACTTCTTCATACTAGAAAACTGTTTTGAAAATATAGGGAAAGTTAAGATGATCCTTTCAGAAATTAGTATTTGCCTTTTCTTAGGCATACTTCCAAATCTCATGATCTTGGAGTATACATAACGAGACGATCTCACAAAAGTGGTCACTGAATTCACTCAAAGTGTATCGGGTTTCCTAATATTCTAAAAAAATTGAAATTGCTCAGTAAGCCAATCGTGCAGCACTGATCATCATATGCTTGATCGAGAATCGGATCTCCACCACTTAGGACGAGAACGGTGCTAATTATCCCAAGAGATTCATGCGGGTGGTAATGTTTGTGGGGGTAAAGGGGGATGTGGACAGTGGTAATTTTTAGTTGTAAGGGTTGCTTATCTTAGGCATCCTAAGATCATGAAAAACTTATTGTAGAACGAAGATGATAGCTATTTTACTTCTTCCGGATCTCTCTTTGAACGATTGATACTTCGAACCACTTAGCTTTATTTTCTTTTCTTTTTCTTTTCTACTTTTCTGCTTTTTATTTTCTTTTTCTTCTTCAGAATTTTTTTGCCAGAGAACTTCCAAGGATACTTTTGCTTTCTTTCGGAAGTCTTTTATTACTTATCTGGAACTCTTCAAGTCTTTTGTTGGTGCCAAATTGCACATAGATTTTTCTTCAGTAGATGTGACTTTTTAGTGATCACGAAGGAGTAGGATAATACGGAAGGAGATTCTTCAAGATGTTTTTCGCAACCTCAGAAATTCTAAGATAAGGTTTGGGAATTTGGGAAAGTAGGTTTTAATATTAGGGTTTTGAAGAAACGAAAGGTTTAGGCTCAAAAGGGTTTATAAACTGATCATCGATACTAAAAATGAGTATTGGAAGGGTTTTGGGCTTAAAAAGATATTTGAAAAGTGGGTTAAATCCTAGGGACTGTGACGCGCCACCAACCATCACGCGTCATCAACGTGACCGTATGGCATCACGTCGGTGGAAGTTTTAAAATTTATATTTTGCTGGGCTCAAACTATGCTAGCTACCTACCTTGTGGGTAAGGTGGCAAGTATAACTCGAGTGTCGTCCAAAATCAGAACGAATTGAATTGAATTGGAACCTACCAAAGATAACTTGACAATAGGATGGGTTTAGAAACAAGGTAGGTATGGGTTTGATTTTATCTAATCTAATCTAAAGACAAGAACTAAAATGCAGGAAAGTAAACAAGAATATAAGCAGCGGGTAGAGAGTGATTGCTGAAACTTCGACGATTAGGGTTTCGGGATGATATTATATTGATGATAGGTGATTACTCTAGCTAAGAATCTTCTAAATGGTCGGTGTAAACACTAGAACCCTACGTCTAGGTGTAACCCTAAAGCATATGTCACTGAATCCTAGGCTATCCTGATTCTGATCAGATGGGACTGTCTTCAGAACCACCTCACCGTCTCTTTCGGAGACCAAGCGACTCTCTAAATGGAGTTAAGGAATAAGGCGATAGTCCACAACACTTACTTTTCTTAACACCTATGTCTATCCAATTTTAACAGAGTAACACTGGTTGTATGCTGAATAAGTTAAACTATCGGTTAAGTAGAGATTAGGGGTTTTAAGCATCTGGGAACACAGCCGGCATCCTTGCTTTCATTTCCTAACTCATATTTTATCTGTTTTATTTCTAATACGTCCGTCATGGATTAGACCCTCCTTTGCCATCGGTCGTTCATCCCTAGGCATGCGTACAGTGTATAGTGTCCTTATTTTCCACAGTACTCTAACCCTAGGTATATCTACGGTGTTTTAAAGACCTAATGTATCTTTACACAGCTTTATAACTAGAGGTAGTTTAACGGTGTACTATAGCATTTTCATGGCTTAACAGGACCTAGACCCGTGTCTGGAAGGGTTGCTTCTAGGTAATCCACGGTGAGATAAATCATCGGCATTTCCTTGGCTTCCACGTATTTGTACTCTACCAGTGGTATTTCCAACGCTATACCAAGTATTCAGCCGTGTTACGAAGATCCCACAGTTTCATACAAACAGGAGATAACTGTGTATTCGTAGTTAGGGTTGATCAGATCCTATCCTAAGGCAACAGTCACGTGAGAGACCAGAAAGGGTGATTAATTAAGTCTACATCCAGGATAAGTCTAAACATGTATGCAGCATAACAACTACCAATCATATATAAGATATATTAATTAAACATCATCCCTAATCCTAACATCTACATTTCAACAATCACATATTAATCTAGCTAATCAGCATGGCAATAATCATGAATCGTACTGAAATAATATGCAAAGTAAACATTATAACAGTAAGAGAGTAAGATAATATCACCGGATTAGAAGAGTAATACTGAGGATTACAACATTCTGACTTGAATAACTTTGCTGTAGCCTGATTACCCAATTACAACTTTCCTCTATCTCTAACCGCTAACTTATATCTCTCTAGTTCTATGGCACCTCACAAGCACAACACCCCCGTATACGGCACCCTAAGGGCCGTATATGGCACCTAGGGTAATGTATACGGTACCTAGGTGCCCAGGGGGGGGGGGGGTTGGTGCTCCATTTGCTGTATACTGACTTCTCGGTTGCTTGGTTCATCCATATCTTCTTCGTTTGGAGTACGTTTTGCTTGATTCTTGCACCGTTGGATTTCTATTTCCCATTATTCTTCTAATGACACTAAGTTTTCCAAATTTGGAGGTGTTTGAATTTTGCATGTTCCGGATGACGATCGGCGGGCTTCTAGACTGCACATCTTCTTCATTCTTTACCCGTTTCTCTTGATACTTTCACCTCCAATCTTGGATTTTCTTATTGAATCATAAAATATGTATTAAGATCTAAGTTGATAGGATAATCAAGAATTGAATATTTAAGGTAATTGTTTTTGCCTCGATTTGCGTGTAAATTGGACGTTTTAGCTGATTTTTGTAGCAACGCTCTTATTTAGACTACCTTGGTGATTTTTGATGATAAATGATTGTTTTGAAATGTTTTCACCAGAGAATAATCCAAAAAGTGCAGAAATAAGTACTTAAAAACATGACTTTTTGAGTCACATCAGAATGTTAAGGTCATCTAATTGCACCTATACCGCGTACGGTACTCACCAATGCAGTCTCAAAGCGTATGTCAGGAGCAAGTTCTAATCCAGAGATACTGGCATCGACACACACAAGAAATGAACAATGTATCATTTAAGATGAATGCTTTTAAGGCTCAAGATACCTCACTGCAAATAGGGTTGTATGTGACTATCATGCTCTTTTTATATTATCAATTCTTATTTAAGAAATTTCTACCTTAATTACCCTAGTATTTCAGAACAGCTTACTCATATTAGAAATGGTTCCTTATTGAAAGATGTTATAACTCATAAATAGTAGAGGTAATCGGATGATTTGGTTCGTACTTTATATTTTTGTTGTAAGAATTTCGGAAAAGTTTGAAAATTTAAAAATTTGAGGAACATTTTATGAGTTGAGTTATATTAGATATAAATATCTTTTAAACATCCAATCTAATATTCCTAATGTTCTCTTGAGTTGAGATTGTATTGAAAGTACAATCCCACACTTAGAGTTTTAACATATAGAAATTTTTTTTCAAGTCTTTGGTTTGGGCTGGAATCCCACACTTAGTGTAAGTTAGGATAGAATATAGATTACTTTGTATTCTAACAAAGTGAAATAGAAATCATGAAAGTGGAGTGAAGGTTAAGAAACTCCCCAGATGATGATTGTCATTATGAAGCTGAGATTGATAAATGAGAGGAGACGAATCGTCTCTTTGATCCAATGATTCTATGAAGAACGGTTTAGCTTTGGACGTGTCGATCTGGTGCTCATTGCTTTGTATCCAGACTTAGCGGAGAATCGTCCCATTTAAGTAAGTAGGGATTCTTATTGTTGAATCCCACAGTTTAGTGTTTCAATACTTGGAGGTGATACTTGCCAAGTGGTTGCAGTTTGGGTTGAGATCCCACACTTAGATCTTTAGCACGTGTGAGTTTCGGAAGAAGATAGTTCAAGCTTCTCCCAGAGATGTGATTTAAGTTTCGCGGACCACAGTTGTGTATGCGTTTATATGTCTGCCTTTGGCTCCACGGTTTCTTTCTTGAATGCTCATCATCTCTTTGAGGCTTCTCGCTCATTCGCCACAACACATTCAATCACTTATTCAAAACATAAAGGTAAACACAATAAGTAACTACGATAATGATTATAATATAATAAAGGTCGACCATATACAAGCTGAGTAATATCCAAAAAAGTAAACCAATATCAGAGGAAACAACAGTAATCCATAATACAAAAGTCAGTGATATAAAGTAAATAGTAAAGAAGGAGTGGTCTAAGCATGAGGATCCTGTGCATCATCATCAAGCTATGCAGCTGGTCTAATGAATGACTGTTGTCCACTAGATACTCTCTAACCATCCTCATCGAGTAATCCCATCTGAATCAGTATCTGCCTGAGAGTAATCGCAGGAAGTGACATCACATCATCATACCCATATGAAAGAGCTCTAGTCTCCTGATCACCAACCACAACGCAGCTAAACATATTATATGTATTGCAGAATATACTTATAATCAAATAGAACAAGTAAACAGAAAGTTTTTAATCAAACTGATTGATTAATTGATATTGCTTGAGTATTACACGTACTATTTGTACAGAGAGAACAAACTCAGAAACTCAAGACTTTACTTCACAAAAATGACCAAGTGACCTATTTATAGACCAAGATTGATCCGACTCTTCATAAATCCAACACTAAGAATCCGATACTTAAAGCTATCCGAGATTTCATGAGACTTGGATATACAAGACAATTGGACATAGTATAGACTCGAATACTACTAAGATTCGGACAATACTAAGACTCAGATCTATATACAGACTCGGACAGTACTAACACTTGTATAATTTACAAAACTTAGAAGTGTTAACCAAAACTCAAACATTAGGTTCTAACAAACTCCCCCTTGCTTTGAGCTTTGGTTTTCTTCAAGTCTCATAATCTTTTATCTCGGCAGATTCCCTCCAGCATGAACTCCTTGAGAACAACAAACATCTACAACTTGTTGAGATTTCAACGCCATGTCTCTATTATCTTGAAAATCATCAAAAATGATATGATTCTGACATAAAGCTTCCAGATCATTTCTTGAAAGATTTATCAGGCTTAGAGGATCAAACACATAGACAGTTGTTTCTCGATTCCATATGACCTCTCCTCTGTAGTCTCGATCATAGCATGCAATCTCTGCTTCTCCTGTATTTCCATTGTACTTCAAGTAACTTATGAATTTTGAAAAATTAATTGGGAGTTTTTCAAGTGGAATCTTTGTCAAACATTTGACTCGAGGATAAGCAAGAGTTACTTTTGCAGGATAATAAGAGAAATCAAACATTCGTTTTGGAAACACTTCTTTGACCAGAGTATACTTCCACTTGTATTGTTCACGAAAGAGAGCTTCTGAAATCCCATTGACCATTCCATGTTCTAAGTGATTAACAACTTGAATTTGAGCAATATGATTTATCTCACACTTGGGAAGTTTCCCCAACTCCTTGAAAGATCTACGAAAGTATTGAAGACCATCTGTTCTTTTGATGATAAAAACCTTGTTGTCATTATCATATTTCCAGCTTATGATTCTTCCAACATATTCACATTTGGGTATTTTGAAGAACCTTTTGGTGGATAACTTCTTAGGAGTCTTTGAAAACCACCATGGATGCTTTTGTTCTGATTTTTGTTCTTCATCTGAATCAATCCAGAATTCACCATAAGGATCATTTTCAGATTTTTCTTCAGACTTTCCTTCTGGATGAAGTTCATCTTTAGAATCTACCCAGTCTTCTATCAAAACATAATCATCTCCTGGCTCAAATCCAGGAGGAAATTCAACATCAGAATTATCATATCCATTTTTACATATCTCAATAAAAGTTGTCAAATCCTCAATTTCAACTTCAGCACTTAAATCTTCATTAACTTTCTCAGAAGTTTGCAACCTAGAAGATTCTCCAGGTTCAAACTGTGATTGTGGTACAGAAACAGAAACATCTTCATCAAAAGATACATTCTGAAAGAAATCATATTCAAAGTCATGATCCTCAAAGTCTTTATGAGCTTCAAAATTATCATTAAAAATATTATGATCAATATTCACAAGATCTTCTTTTCTGAGACCATCAAATTCAAAATCTTCAAAATCCTCAAAATTCATCAAATCTACAGAAGAAGAAATTGGACACACCATGCTAATAGGATTAGCATCAATAATGATATCCAAATTTGGATGGTCATCTTTTGGTGATGATTGATCCTCAATGTCTTTACCCATGTCAGCATCAGCATCTTCAGTTTCATTATAATGATCATTATCATCATCACTTCCATCATTATTATCATCATGATTTCCATTTCCTCCATCAGCATTGTCATTTTCATCTCCTCCATCATTATCATCTCCATTATCATCACCAGATCCATTCTCCCCCTGATCATCAAATTTACCTTTTAACAAAAATATTTCTTGTTCTAACGCTTCAATTCTCAAAGTTTGAGATGCAATATGTTTATCCTGATCAGCAACCCTTGCATCTTGAGACCCTATTCTTTGCAAGGCTTGAAATAATTCACTTCTAAGTTTCTCAACAATCTCCACTAATGGATTGATAGCTCTTCTTGTAGATGCTTCAAGAGCTTCCATACTAACCATAGAAGATACAATAGGTATAGAGGGTGTAATAGGAGAAGAAGAAGATATACCAGCTGCTGTAGAAGATTGAAAAGCAGTAGAAGATAATCCTGCTGAAGAAGAAGAAGAAAACACAGGTAGAGAAGAAGAAGCTGCAACTGTTGATGAAGATACAGGAAGAGAAATAGAAGAACTTGCAGCTGAAGAAGTAACTAGAACAGAAGAAGAAGTAGTTCCAGGCTCTGAAGAGAAAGTTCTATGAACCAACTTCTTTCTCTGAGATGGTCTAGGTTCAGGTACATATTCTGGATCCCTGGCCTCTTCTCTTTGTCTTTTAATTTATCTTTGTTCCAAAGCAGTCTTAGTTTGTAATCTTTCATGTTTAGCAACTGTCTCAGCAATTGAAGAAGGTACAAACTCCTGCTCATCATCAGAACTTGAAAGTTCTTCTTGTGCAGGCTGAATTGATTCATTTTCATCTATATTCTGAACATTCTCAATATCATTGAGCATATCTTGAAGATCAGTATTCACTTCTTCATCTTCCACTTCATCCTCTTCTGCTTCTTCCTCATTTTCATCATCAGATTTCATTACAATTTCAGGAATTGGAGGAAGAAAATTTTCATCAACTAAGTGTCCAATCAAAGGTCTTGTAGGAGGAATAGGCTTTCCTCTGTATGAACTGCAATCTTTAAAGACTCTTTGTAGCATTGGTGCATACTTACAAGTATCACCATCATGAGTAAGATTTGGAATATGAGTATTAAACATAATTTGAAGAAGACGTGGAAACATGAAAAATGGTTCTGCCAGATTTGAAATTAAGCTGGAAAGTACATATCTTGAGAAATTATATGGCCTATTTTGAATCAAAGCAACCATTAAACCAGCTAGTTGATAGCTCATGGCATCCAGACCACCTTTTCGAGAAGAAAGACAACCAATGAGAATATGCTCAAAGAATTTCCAATGTGAACATACATGAACTTTCTTTATCTCAGGCTCATTAGCTGGTCGAATAGAATCCATCTTAGTCAAACAATCATCAATGACATTTCGAGGAATATCATTACTAGCTTCCAAAGAATCTTCAAGCTGAAATGTTTGTCTGAACATTCTTTCAGAAATCATAATAACTTGATTATCAATAGTAGCTCAAATACTAGAAATTCCAGCATCATCAACAACTTCTGCTGAAGTCCAGAAATCAGTCATGTGATTCTCATAGATCAATTCCACATGAGCAGTCAAAAGATGAGATATTCTTGATCTTAAGAAAAAAATCAATCACAGGAAAGAACACTTGATTTGCAAGAATGTTTGGAATTTTTCGAAGATAGGCAGTTGTATTGTGATGTTTCTCAAACACCTTAACATTTGGAAGCTGATCAGGTGCTTCTTGAGCAATAGGATCCATAGGAATCTGAGCTGCCATTTATCTTAACAAACTAAACCAAGAAAAAGTTAAGACTTTTGAAAATTTTAACAAATGTTTTAAAATAAATATCCGAGTGTTAATCAAATCCGAATGTCACTACTGAATAACAGAGAAATACTTCCGACACTTCATACTTGATAAAAATAGCAAAGTATAAAATTCTGAGAGTAAATCCGAGAGTCATACCAAAGTACATACTCGGAATACTGTTTATCTGAGTAACAAGATTCGGATTTACTGTTTGTCCGAGTCTTAGGAGACTTGGAACACTGTTCATCCGAGAGTGTGAGAGTGTCGGATATTTACAGGTCAAACAGTCAAATGGTCAAATTTGGTCAACATTTGGAGTACTGTTCATCCGAGACTCTGAAGAGTCGGATGAGCCCTAAAGGCGACGATGAACAGTAACTTCCGAACTATTTTTCAACAAATAAAACTTAAATACAAAGATTTAAAAGTTGAAATATATACCAAAATGATTTGCAAAGTGAGGCGCACCGATTGATCGGTTTAATTCGTGAAATGAATAGTAAACAATTGAAATCGCTTCTGCTTTTGAGATTCGGACTTCAAGAGTTACGGAATATGTATTTGTAAAAATAATTTTCATTTCTGAAAAGTTGTTGTAATATATACTCCGAATCTTCACATTTAATCCGAGTCTTATTTATTTTATTCGAATCATTTTTCACTTTTCCAAATGTATTACAATTATTTTGAAAGAAAAAAATATTTCATATACTTTTGGATAAAAAGAACATAGAAATAATTTTTTTTTGTATTTTTTTTTGTTTGTTGTGTTAGACTATGGACAAAAATAAAAGACCAAAGAAACTAAAACATAAAAATAAGAAAATCTTTTTGTTGAGAAAATAGTTCATGTGATGGGATCATATTGGAATTAAAATGTATTTTAGTTATTATTGAAAATGTAAGTTTATTTTGATTGAAAGTATTTTTGTCCTCTTTAATTTTATTTAGCAATTTGAAAATATTATCTTCTAATAAAAATTATTTTATTGTGATTATTGGTATTATCCACTCAAACATTCATAAAAAGTATCTTTATTGATATTATTGTGAGTATGCATATTATTCTATATAATAAGTATATTTAACATACTTTTGGATTCAAAGTGTGTTTTTTATTTTATTTCTATATAAAAGGTGAGAATATGATGATATCTTTAGGAGTACAAACATATGTGGGAATGACAATTATGTACATGTGACCACCCCTGGTTGGACTATAAATCATGATACAGGTCTGTACTTACATACAACAAAGTATCTAGATTTATGAATTAATATATACATAAATGTAAATGAGAATATTTGAAAAGTCCGTTTATAGAAATATAACGACTAAAGTCTGTATTTAGTACAATAAATAGTTGATATATTTCCCCAGATATCATAATATAAAGACCCTAAATCATAGAATTTTTTACACATTTCTATCTAAAAATTAATACTTTATTTTGTCAATTCGAATCTAGAAATCTAGAATTCAATTTTGACATTTGTCATTTCATTAGTCTATTTTATAAGACTAGTTTTGATTTGACATTTTTTGTCATATGTTAATATCTTTTATTATATATAATAATATGCAAATATTTATTTTTAAGCTTGTCCAAGATACTTTAAATAAATGTCTACCAATACATCACACAAAAAATTAAATTTATTTAGAAAGTGCAATTTTAAAAATGCCAAATAAACCTACTTATCATATCAAACATAATACTTACATTTCATGTTTAGAATTTATTTAATACATATCCCAATGTACTATCATTTCCCATCTTTATACACAAACACTCCCCCGATTTTTGTATTTTTTTATTGTTTTTGGCTTTTTATATTTTTCAAATATTTTTGGTTTTTTCTAAAATAGAATTTGCTAGAAAAAGTAAAAATTAGAAAGAAACCTAAGCTAAAAAAAAATATCCAAAGTTTATAAAATATCATTTACTGATTTCATTCCAAGCATTGATAAAAGTTCTTCAAAACGAGATTTTGCAAAAGCTTTAGTAAACAAATCAGCTCGTTGTTTTGATGTGTCAATGTGAATGAGATCAATCAAATGTTTTTCATAACAATCATAGATAAAGTGATAACGAAGCTCAATGTGCTTCGTTTTGGAATGTTGAACAGGATTACGAATAATACAAATAGCAGCAGTATTATCAATATTTAGAGGAGTTTTAGTAAGAAACAAACCATAATCGCGCAATTGATGTTGTATCCAAAGAATTTGAGAACAACAACTTGCAGCGGCGATATACTCAGCCTCAGCAGTGGATGTAGAAACAGTCGGTTGTTTCTTACAGTGCCAAGTGACTAGTCTGTTTCCTAGAAATTGACATCCTCCAGAAGTTGACTTCTTGTCAATATTGCATGCCCCATAATCAGAATCAGAAAATGCTTCCAAATCAAATTCATCATCACATGGATACCATAATCCAATATTTGGTGTCCGTTTGAGATACTGAAAAATCCGATGAACCGCTTGCAAGTGAGAAACTTTTGGAGAAGCTTGATATCTCGAACAAAGAGATACAACAAACAGAATATCAGGTCGTGATGCAGTGAGATACATTAAAGATCCAATCATGGATCGGTATTCTGTTGGATCAGTGTCTGTATCATCAAATGTTGGACCAATCTTTTGTGCTAAATCAATGGGAGTTGACACCGAAATGCAATCTAACATTTTGAATCGAGTCAAAATATCATTCACATATTTGGTTTGATGAATGAAAATTCCAGATGAAGTCTGCTGGACTTGTAATCCCAGAAAGAAAGCCATCTCTCCCATAGAGCTCATTTCAAAATGAGATTTTATGATATTCTCAAAATCTTTGCACGAAGAAGAATTTGTTGACCCAAAGATAATGTCATCGACGTATACTTGAACAAGCAATAAATCATCCCCATATTTCTTGATGAAGAGAGTACTGTCAATTTGTCCTCGAATGAAACCATTTGTGAGCAAATGATTTGACAAAACAGCATACCATTCCCTAGGCGCTTGATGAAGTCCATACAAGGCCTTATCTAATTTATAGACATGATTTGGAAATTTTGAATTTTCAAAGCCAGGAGGTTGTCGACAATACACATCTTCATGAACAATACCATGAAGAAAACCACATTTGACATCCAATTGATACACTTTGAATTTCATATATTTAGCATAAGCTAGAAATATACGAATTGATTCAAGGCGAGCTACTGGAGAAAACACTTCATCATAGTCAAGTCCTTCAACTTGAGTGAACCCTTGTACCACAAGACTAGCTTTGTTTCGAACAATTACACCTCGGTCATCTTTCTTGGCACGAAAAACACATCGAGTACCAATAGAGTGTGCATCTTTTGGTAACTCAACTAGGTGCCATACTTTTAATTGCTCAAATTGTAATAACTCATCCTGCATGGCTTCAACCCAAGAAGAATCTTGCAAGGCTTCACGAATATCCTTTAGGTTCGATCTGAGATAGAAAACATGATAAGTAACAATCATTGGAAGTTCGAATCTGGTTTCGAGTGTGAACAACAACTGACACTTCTCCAATGACATTCTCAAGTGGATGTTTATCAGAAGAATTAATCCTAAAAGTAGGATTAGAATCAACATTAAGATTGTTTCCTATATTTGTAGAAACTTCTTCATCAGAGTGAAATTCACTAGATTGTTCAACTAATTCAGTAGAAGTATCATGAAAATCAGAATTTGGTTGATCAGTGTGATCAACCAATTCTGTAGAAGTTTAATGAAAATCCTCATCATGAACATCATCCACATTTGTATCATGAACAGTTGTTGATTGAGAAACAGGATCAAGAACAATAGCTGGAGTAGAAGTAGAAGGAGATACCAAAGATGCAGTAGGAGAAGAAATCACTGGAACTATGAGTTCATAGTTATCTGGAAACTTATCTGATATGTAAAAATCTTCATGTAATGATGGAGCAAAGGAACTGAAGAACAAGTCATACTCAAATAACAAATCGGGTCCAACTCCTTTAGGAGATTCAGTATGATGTAGAAATTCTACTTCATAACATTCTTCAATTCGTCTTGAAGCCAAATTGTAAACCCGTTTGTTGTGTGAATTCACTGAATATCCAAGAAAAATACCATTATGTGATTTTTCAGCAAATTTAGACAAACGCTCTTTGGTCTTGAGAAGAAGACATGGACATCCAAAAGGTTCGAGGAACTTAATATTCGGCTTGCGATTATTAAGCAGTTCATAGCTTGTTTTTCCTTTAAGCTTCTCAACATGAACTCGATTGAGAACATAACAAGCAGTATTAACTGCTTCTGCCCAGAACATGAGTGGTAATTTAGAATCTGACAACATAGTTCTAGCAGTCTCAATCAAAGTTCGATTCTTTCGTTCATCAACACCATTCTGTTGAGGCGTATAAGGTGCACTGAATTGTTGTGAAATCCCTTGCTGAAGACAGAACAATTCCATTTCATAATTTTTGAATTCTGTGCCATTGTCACTACGGATCTTTTGTATTCTTTTAGAAAACAAATTCTCCAACTTCAAGATAAGATATTTGAGCTTGCTGAAAGTTTCATCCTTAGAACTAAGAAAGTAGACCCAAGAGAAATGAGAGAAATCATCCGTAATGACTAAACAATATGATTTTCCTCCAATGATGCGAACATTTATAGGACCAAAAAGATCCTATAAATCGAATTCTCTAGCTTAGGACGATGAGACTTTTTGATTTGTTTTCCTTTTCGACAAGGAATACAATTATCAGGTAATGAAAAATTTTGTTTTGGAACACCAATTACCAAGTCATGTTTGACCTAGTGTAATTCATTTTTTAAAATTTATGTGTCTCATACGTCTATGCTAAAGAATTGATTCCGATTCTGATGCTTTTGAAAACAAGCATGTCTGTTCTGATGATGTGGAAACCGTTCTCATGTCAAGGATATAAGTATCCTTATTTCGAGGAGCTCGAACTAAAATCCACTCTTCTGGAACTACAAAACCAGGCTTGAGAATACAACATTCCTTATCATTGAACCAAGTGGAAAGCTTCTTATCACTGATATGAGAGACGCTAAGTAAATTATGTTGCAGTTGTTCAACATAATTGACTTTCTCAAAACTTATTTCACCATTCGAAACCGTGCCTTCACCTGTGATCAAAACTCCTTTGTCTCCCGCAAAAGCAACATAACCACCATTTTTAGATTTAACATCCGTTAACAATGATAAGTTGCCTGTCATATGTCTTGAGAAACCACTATCAACGTACCATACATTGTCAATAGTGTGGGAGGAAGAATACTGCCAAGACATTTAAGGAAGAAAAGGTTAGTTAACAATAGACACCCAAGCCTTTGAGGCTTTGGGTTGTCCAGTAATTTGATCAAAAATAATGACATCAATCTGTTTCAAATTTTTCATGAAATCTTTTTAATCTTTGATTGAGTCATTATTTTTGTGAACAAAAGAAGTCTTTTTGTTTGAAGTCTTCTTGGATGAATCAAAAGATTGTTTTTCTTGTGGTGAACAAGATTTGGAAACTTGTTCTTTGAATGTTTGATCAACATTCTTATCATGTGGATCTTTTGGTGAGAAAGATTGCTTTTGTTTGGATTTCAAATTCTTCTTTGCAAGTTTCTTGCAATCTTTCACAAGATGTCCACGAATACCACAATAAAAACAATTCCGTGTCTCATATCATCTTCGGATATGAGACTTAGAAGGTGATCTTTTTGAAGATTCACACTTTGAAAAATTATGATCACAAGTCTTAGAAGAAGAAGAAGACTTGGAAGTTGATGGAGAAGAGGATTTGCAAGATGATTGTGATTCTTTCAAAGGACTTTCTCGTTTTAAAATCTCTGGAACTTGTGTTGATGTTTCACAAGTTTTAGTTTTCTTTTGTTTATCCTTTGTCTTAGATTGTTTTAAATCCTTTTTCTCATCATGTTTTAAGTCTTCTTTTCGGAGATCATGCTCACACATTTGTGAACTTTTAGCTTGATCATTCATGGACTTAGAATCACAATCATTTATTGCTAAATTTGTTTGAGAAGAATCTTTTGGAATTGATTCATCTTGAGGTTTAGTAACCTCAATTCGACCAACTCCAAAGGCAAACAAACTATCATCCTCAGATCTATCAGGCAATTTAGACATAGAATGAGGAGCAGGAACAGTATGAAAACCAAGACGAGCTTTTGATGCTTCTTTTGCTCTTAAAGCAGATTTGACCAACATTTGATAACCAATACCCGATTTAGATTTTGCTTC
This sequence comes from Pseudognaphalium luteoalbum, assembly GCA_963422505.1. NCBI lineage: Eukaryota > Viridiplantae > Streptophyta > Magnoliopsida > Asterales > Asteraceae > Pseudognaphalium > Pseudognaphalium luteoalbum. The sequence continues at coordinate 94,980,680 of OY730193.1, read as the reverse complement.
TAATCGTTGATCATGATCATGAATCAATTTGTCAAAAACGACTGCAGATGTAGAAGCATTTAAAAGTTGTCTGTCAAGATCTAAAATTTTTGATTCAGCATCTGATTTTTCTTTTCTTAGCAAGTTCATCTCAGTTAAATAACTGTCGATGATGGTTTGCTGATTTAAAATCTTAGCCTTTAAATCATGTTTTTCAACATCATTTCACTCAAAACGGGTATTCAAAAGTTTTTCATTGTCAGTCAAAATTTTGTTTTGATCTTTAAGTCTTTAAATATCAGTCAAGAGCTGGTGGTTTTCCCTTTGACAAACACTTAGTTGATTAGTCAACTCAATGCATTTTGAACAAGTTTGCTAAAATGGAGAAGAATCAACCTCAGTAACATGAGCCATGAAGCATTGTTGAACAATGGCTTTACTTTGATAATATTCCTCAGCATCAGTAGACCAATCCAATGTGCCATCTGTAGTAACAATCATTGCTGAAGAAGGAATAAAAGTTGCTGGTTCTTTTCCCTTTGTTTAATATTGTGAAGGAACATTTACCGGAGAAACATTCACTGAAGAAGCATTTGATGTAGAAGGTGTAGGTTTAGTAAATCCTGAAGATGGTTGTTTTGACTTTTCACATTCTATTGCAAAATGTCCATAGTTCTGACAGTTATAACATCTGACTTTGGACTTATCAAACCCATCTTTGCCACCCAATTTGGTTTTGCCCGTTCTCTGCAAAAACTTCTTGACCTTTCTAGTCAACCTAGCCATGTTCCATTGCAAATCCATTTCTTCCAAATCATCTGGATGAAGCTGATCATAATCTTCTTCAGTAAGATCAACATTACCTACTTTCCCAGAGATAAAAGCTTCATAAGATGACAAGAAAGCTGTTACAACAGCAGCATGTTCCTCAGTTTGTTTAGAAACAATTTGAACGGGAATTTGTGGAGCAGAAGCATTCTCGGATCCTGTGTAACCTGAATAATATCCTACATTTCCATTGAATTGACCAGTTCCAAAAGTTTCTGGACTTGAAAATAAAGCTGTTGTATTGCTTGAAGAAGTTTTTGAACCATATTAAGCATATTGCTGCATCTTCCCAGTTTCTTTCTCTGTTAAAGCTGCATCATAAACCTGAAGTTTGTTTATCAAATCTTCAAGTTCATATTCACCAAGTGAATCATCCTCTTGCAGAATATCAACCTTGACATCAAACCGTGAGGGTAAAGCTTCAATCAATTTCTCATTGATTTCTAGGCGTTCTAGAACCATTCCTCTTTGTTTCAAAGAGCTTATTAATTGAGAATATCGAATGATCAACTCATTGAAAGTTTCATTAGGCAGACATGTGAAAACATCCCATTGTTTTTTTAGTAAGTCTTTCTTGCTCTTTTTCAACTTATCATTACCTCCAAACCTTTTCTCCATTGCTTTGTATAATTCGTAAGCAGTGGTCAAATCTTTCCATCCAGTCAAAACATCACTTGGAAGACTCATGGACATAACTGATTTTGCCTTCTTATCATGATCATGTTCCTTTCGTTCATCAGTAGTTATCATCTTAATTGATTTTGGATGAGGATTATTGTCCCTATAATTTCCTTCAGCACGTGGATGAATATACTGCTCAGTGATAGGAATCATCAAATCGGGATCAAATAAATGAATGAATGATTCAAAACGAAATATCCAATCATCGTAATCATTTTGACATAAAAACTTTGGAGGCTTAGTAGTTGTTCCGGTTTCTTGATCACTCTTCAAAATTGCTTGATAGTTAAAAGCCATGATGTATAAGTCCTGATATCCGACTGTCTCAATAAATATGAAAGTGTACTAGAATCCGAAACTATCCAATAGTGCAACACAATCCGAGAGTTTATTCCTTCCGAGAGTTAAGATATTCCGATAGTCAAGGTAATCCACTAATCTGGGTGTTCCGAAAGTCAAGGAATATAAAAGTAACAAAAAGTCCTTCTGATACTAATAAGGATCCGATACTAACACTTAATCCGAACCAATCTCGTCCGAAAGTCAAACCAAGTCAAAAACCACCGTTTGTCCGAAAGTCAAGATTCGGATAATTCAAAGACTCGGAATAAACGGTTATCTTTTTCAAGACTCGGATTACTGTTATATCAACATTTCAGAAAACTGTAACTCCCTGAATACAACTTCAATTCAGTTTCAGAAGATGTCAATCTACTCGGAATTAACTTTCAAAGCAAATTACGCAATCAATTTGATGAAAATATCAAATTTAATCAATCCGTACGTAAATTCAGTGTATTTTGAGCTGAATTTGAACGAAAAACAAAATTAATACACAAGAATTGTGAACTAACAGAAGATAATCACAACCGAAGGTTCAGAAATGATTATGTATCAAGAATAAACTCTGTAAAATACTGGAATGTCGTTCAAATTGTAGAAACTTAACTCATACACTTCCGATTAGAATCAACTCTGTAAATTCTTGCTCTAATCACGTTTAACTTGATGTGTTTGGCTCTGATACCACCCGAAAGAGCTCTAGTCTCCTAATCACCAACCACAACGCAGCTAAACAGATTATATGTATTGCAGAATATACTTATAATCAAATAGAACAAGTAAACAGAAAGTTTTTAATCAAACTGATTGATTAATTGATATTGCTTGAGTATTACACGTACTAATTGTACAAAGTGAACAAACTTAGAAACTCAAGACTTTACTTCACAAAAATGACCAAGTGACCTATTTATAGACCAAGATTGATCCGACTCTTCATAAATCCAACACTAAGAATCCAATACTTAAAGCTATCCGAGACTTCATAATACTTGGATATACAAGACAATCGGACATAGTATAGACTCAGATACTACTAAGATTCAGACAATACTGAGACTCGGACAGTACTAACACTTGTATAATTTAAAAAACTTAGAAGTGTTAACCAAAACTCAAACACTAGGTTCTAACACCATATGGAAGCATCATCTCATTGGTTACACCTGCTGCCTGTAACATACCCAAATAAGTCTGTCTGAGCATACTCTTAGTGGGAACCTGGTATGAGAAGATGGGACCTAAATCTAACAAAGGGCCAATGCTGTCGGTGCCAAGGTAGAGTAGGTTGGGATGGTAGGTTGTACTAGCCTCTGGATGCTGGCAATGAGTGGGAAGGGGTGCAACTGGTTGAGGCAATGATGCATGCTGACGTGCTGGAGTCGGGGTCTGCACTGAATAAACCCTCTATGTGTCAAATGTGGGTCAACGTGTCACACCCCTAAAATCGTTAATTAAGTTTATCAGAAGTTTGCGGAAGCATTAGATCGAGTGGGGGTGGCGACGTATACAAAGTACATGCATACATATCAGAGCATATGATTACAACAGGACATATATATTAAGATGCCAAGAGTAATAGTTACAAAGTTTTACGATTCATCAAATCGTACAAGGGTAAAAATAGTTAAGTTGTACAAAAGTGGATTTCGTAAATATGACTAAAATAAATTAGTTATACAAAAGAAATACATGTGTTTCAAAAAGTTGGCATCCTAAAGCTTCACGGGTCGCCTAGTTTCCATATGTGTAGGCGGTAGTCTTACGTGCAGCTAATTCACTGAAAAACATAGTAAAAGTCAACAACGAGGTTGAGTGAATTCACAGGTTTTATGTTCGCGTATAAAGTTTGATCAACCAGTATGTTTGTAACGTTTTGCCAAAACCAGTAAAGTTCATCAACATGAAGTTTCGTGGGGATGTCACCCAAAAGTATAGTTAGAAAAGCTTGTCCAAGAAGTAGGAACTTTAAATGTTTGCCTAAGTAGTAGGGACTAAAACGTTTTTCCAAGAAGTAGGACATAACAATATCTGCCCAAGAAGTAGGGACTTTCTATGTGCCCAAGATGTAGGGACTTTTCAAGTTGTGTCCAAGAAGTAGGACTGGCATCCAAGACGTAGGACCCACCACTCAAGAAGTAGAGCCTTCACCCAAGTTGTAGGATGGAACCTTACCCAAGAAGTAGGGACTTTCTGTATGTGTGCCCAAGACATAGGGACTTTTCAAGTAATTATGAAAATGTTGTTTCATAAAAGATAGTTAGCGAAAATGTGTAGCTGGTCGTTCTCCAGCGAGATTCTAATTTAGTTTTCGTATGAAATACCATTTCATAAACAAGAGTTGCAACAGTTTGACCGCAGTCATAAACAGTTTGTATAGTATACATCAAATCAGTTATATAAAAGTTTGCACCCGTAGTAAAAGAGTTGACTATGTTTTCCACCCCTGTTCAAAAGTAGTAAAGCAGTAAAAGTAGGGAGTGTGAACTCACGGTTGAGCAAAGTAAAGTACGAGTGCTAGCAAAGCCTAAAACCAGAGTCTAGTCTGAAACCTCCTAACGTCCTAAACGTATGAGATTTAATAAGCATGTGGATGTCTACGTCGACCATCCATGCTAGTGTTCGTACAACCAAGTTATGTCCAAAGCATTTGTTAAATATGAATGTTCGTATTTCGTAGTTGTGAAAATGTATACGACTCGTTGGCGTTGGTTTGAAATCAACATTTTGATAATATAAGTGTGTTTGTAATGTTCGTAAAGTTCGTGTATCGTATCGTATGCAAGTATTCGTTCTCGGTTAAGTCCAACACTTAGTGAAAAAGATGTTATCAACCTTCTGTTTTTTTTAGCGACACATGGGGCGTCACTTGGCTTGGGGTAGCGACACTTAGGTTAGTGTCGCATTGAGTGACGTTCAGGGTAGAGGGCGACACTTGAGTGAGTTACGCATGGAGTGTCGGGTGATGTTGGTTACCGACACTTAACGAAGTGTCACAAAAGAGGGTTTGTGGCGTCACTTAGGCAAGTGATGCAAAAAGAGGGTTTTATGTGACACTTAATGCGCCACTTAAGTGTCGCTACACTGTTTTTGGGCCGGATGCGTCACTTACGTCTGTCGTGGATCGGTTTGGAAAAACGAGTTTTGGTTCGATTTTTGGACATAATCAGTTGATAAAAACACTAAAACATGATGTATTAAGTAATATAAACACGAAATATCAAAAGAAATAGCAAAATCTAAAAGTTTTCAGAAATGTCGGGATCTTACAAAGTCGTCGCGAGAGAAATCCGAAAAGGTGGAAATGCTCCTCTTGACCTTGTGAATGTTTTTCTCTAAAGGAGCTAGGTGATTTATGGTGGTTTGATGGTAGTTTTTGGTGGTTTTTGTGATGGTGGTTTTGGTAGTTGGTGTGTTAGTGGTTTAGAGAGAGAGAGAGAGAGAGGAAGCAGATGAGATGATGATGAAATGAATCTAAAAGGGGAAGAGGGGTTTGTGGGGCTGAATTTTTGTCACCAAAAAGGAGGGGAGTTTTTGTCCCAATTTTATGGTATTTAGCCCGTGTTCGCTTACCCGATTGTTAAATGTTAAAATGTTTTTAATTGGTAAATTTTAAATACGTATTCGAATATATTTTTACTTGAGATATTTTATAAAAATAATATAATTGAGTTATAATATTTTAACCTTGTTTTGTTTTAATTTACGAAATAAACGTTTCACGTTACAAAAATACTTTGCATTTTATTAAACGTTAATGTTATTTAATAATTTCATTTTATTAAATAATTTTGTTCACCAACGGTCGTATATTTTTGTCGCGTTTGTTCCAATTGTTTTGTACGTATTTATACAATTCTCTAAATATGTAATACTACACGTATTAACTAGTTAGGTTTTGCTAGACTTATCTCTAAAATGTATTGTTAATTCACTCTAAGTTAGGGAATTACCCTAAAAATACGTGCAATTAACGTTTATAATTTTGTCGAAATTGCGGGGTGTTACACAACGGTAGGTGGGTAGTGGCACGGAATATGTGGTAGGTGTACGTGGGCGTCTATGATATGGAGGTGGTGGGTGGGCAGTGTTATGTGGGCGAGTAGTGGGTGGTGGTGGTGGTCCACATCTGTAAAGAAAAGGCTCAGGATCTGGGATACCATCCCTCCGAGCCGTTAGAACCTGCTGATCATGAATTACCGACAAGGCATGTAATAAATAGTACTGAGTAAGAGGACTGACCGGGTCTGTGTGCTAAACAACAGGCTGAATGGGCTAACTGAAGTGCCGACTCCTTGTGTAGACTCAGCTGTCTCTGCTGCTGCTGCTGCTGGTGTCTCGGATCTGGGATCAACATCTATGACCGATGTAGCTTCATGTTTCCTGGTCATGTAGCATCCAGGAATGGGCTGCCATGTATAGTACCAAAATCACTATCTGTCATCACCCTCGACAATCATCTGAATAAGCATACAGTACCTGAGGTCGAATGGTAGTGAGTTAGTGTGATGAGTGTACTCCTCGCGGTGACTATCAGTAAGGAGTTCCATGCCCACTAGTAACTTTGTGATAATTGCTCCTGAAAACACTGGCTTCTCTCCAATCCTTTCCTTCACCAATCTCTCTGCTAAAAGGTATGCAACATTCTGGTTCCTTTTCCCTATGATCGCATCCATGAGTTTAAGCTCGTCTGCTATGGTGGCTCCACCCTCTTTCTTTCTGAAGATAGTGCAACAAAGTAACTTGTGGAGAGCATGATGAGCTGGTCTGATCATCTTTGAAGACTTCACACAACTCTTGAACTCAGAACCTGCTAACTGTCTCAAAGTGTCTTTGTGTCCTCGTGATGGTAGGCTAAAATAGACCGGAATCTCTTGGTGAACTAATCAGACTGCACCTGAGACTGAGTGTAAAGACCAATATAAAACCCGAAATCACCAACAGACATATGATGTTTCTTCCCACGGTACCGAAAAGAGATTTTCTTCATATCTGTTATCTCCATCCTCTCATGGAAATCGAGGTCATCATAAACTCTGTGACAACCTCTCGGTATAGTACCTTGTCAATGGTGAAAAGCTGGAAGAAAGCAAAGTGCTCTTGACCTTCAGTTTCATACCTCAATAAATCCTCCAACTCATCCCGAATACCTAACCTTCTCATATCCTGCCATATGACAACTCTATTGCTCCCTAAATACTATCCGATCCATTTTCTGATTGAGTCGATATTTCTCGGGGATGAAGCAAGCTTCCTAAATGAAGCGTGCGATAGATCCATCTGTAACAAGAAAATGAGAGGCGTAAGTGATAACAATATGCTAAGTACATTTCCAAATTTTAAACAAAAACTGGAAATGTAGGCTTTAAAATATGGATATATCCGCAATTTATTTAGGCTAAACCTATGGCCTAACCAATGTTGGTGTTCCAACTGTCGCAAACGCGAATGATCACAACGCCAATCGGTGGGTGTTTTAAATTTATATTTGTTGGGTTCTAAGTATGACTTACTAATACTGAACCAGAGACTAGTAGATGGTAAGTATGACCTAGAGTCATTCTTAAAGAGAAACTGAATTGAAACGGAGGTGATCCAATCAATCGTTACTTTCTAGTATAGGTTTTTAACAGAGTGCGTTGGGAGTTTGGTTCAGTTAACTAAGTAAATTAAATAAAGCGAATGAAATGTAATAATAAATCAGATAATGGAAAGTAGTATTTGTTGTGAGTTCATTAGCTAATAATATAGGATGATGACTTTTATGGAAAAAATGATTAACTAAATTAGAATTGTTTGCAAGATTCAATAACTTATGGTATAACCAATAGATTCCCTATTTGTTGTTTATCAACTAATATGTCCCAAGGAACTAAGGTGTCATGATTCTGGTCAGACAGACGATGCTCAACTCTCCACACTCTCCTGTGAGGGAGTCAGTGGCCCATATTATTGAACGCATTTGCTCGTAGGCGAAGGAATAGAGTAGTAAGTCCAATACACGTCTAACCGTTCTTAATACCATAAATATTATGAGTCTTATTAACAACTAACTTAGGGTTTATTTTTGGACTTGTTTACCAATTCCTATTAGTAAAACTTAAGAGTGATAAGCGAGGAAAAATGTTTAGGTTTCTTGCGTATCTTTCTTTAGGGTTTTATCGGTTAGGGAAGAGTATCAGTTTTGATTGGATTTTAAACTTGCCTTTCTTGATATAATTAACAGATCCCTAGGTTTTCGTAAATGGTTATTTAGCCTATAGCATACCTACTCTAATCTAATTTAAACTAATCTAATTAAAATCCTGATGACTTTTTGCAGAAAGTTAAACCCATACCATGTCAAAAAATGCTATGGTAGTTCACAATGTATTTAATCATTTACCGATGTTTCCGTTGTGAATTTAATTGCTTCGTGATGTTAACATGATAAGTACATTGTGATTGGAAGTGTACTATACTCATGGTAATTCCACATAATCATATTGCATTTTATGATGCTTGCATGACGTTACAATTAAACCATAGTTTTGACGCAGATAATTATTGACCAAGTATTAAGGTTCGCGACTCCTCTTTACAAGGTTATAATCACATTTGTTAATCGAAAGGCGAATGTAAGTTTTAGGTTTAAGATCACACGATGAGTCCATTCATAAAGTTTTCATTTTTATTACATCGATCCATAATATAACTACCTTCGGTCGTTTACCGGCTTCCATACGTATGTACTTTGCTTAAAAGCATTTCCAGCACTATACCAAGTAAACAGTCGAATAGGGGCCGTCATATTATTTCACGACGTATTTAAAGTCATCCCATATTTATATGTGCTAACTACATCACAAGAAATACAATAGTAATCTACTCGCTAATCATGGCACAAACTAATTCTAGCATAACTAAAGCATACATATTTAATTAAGATAGAATAGGAAAGAAAGAACCCGGATTAGAATGCGAGAAGGAATAGACTTGAATTAATAAGCGTAGTTCCAAGCGTACACCCAAGATTACAAGATCTTGCTTTCGTTTTACTCTAAACAAGCTTCATAACTAGCCTAATACTAATTTTGAAGTAAGAAAATAGAATGAGAAAGTAAGAAAGTAATATGACTAATATGGTGTGTAAAGTGTGTTGAAGGTGTATTTGGTGTGTCTAAGGTGTGTCTTGAAATGAAGCCTCATGCCTCCTATTTATAGGAAAAATCCGGCTCATGTTAGCATCTTGAGGAGCACTTTAGCAAACCGTCGAAAAGGTGGTGCATCAGGTACGTACAATCGCGCAAAGGTGTGGCACTGGGTACGTAAAATCGCATAAAGGTGTGGCACCGGGTACATGAAAGGACCAAAAAGCGGAAACGAGACAGGGGAGGGGAGGCCGGTGCCGCCACCATGGTGGTCGGCGACGGTGTGGTGGTGGCCGGCGGTGGCTTGCTGCCACCCGCCCCGGTTCGCCGTCTTTTCCTGCGTTTCTAAATTCGCGCGTGTTTTCTTCGTTATGCGTCCGTTTTCGTCGATTCTTTTTTCGTTGGATTCGTTTTTCAAAAAAGAAGCCTTTGATGAAAAGTAATCCCAAAATTGAGCTTCTTATCTCCAGATATTGCGTACGAATCATTTGAATCTTCCGGCGGGCGTAGAATCTTCATTCTTTATCCGTTTTTATTGATTCTTCTTCTGTTAGATTCGTATTTTGAAAATGAACATCTTGGATAAGATGGATATTGATGATGGGAACTTTAGTCTTTAAATATGGTTTTGATGCCTTGAATTTTCAAACGTGCGTGGAATCTTCGTTTTTCATCCGTTTTGCTTGATTTTCATCTTGCAACCTTGTTTTGACCTTCTTGGCAGATTCTCATTGATTTGAGTTTTTTTTTAGTTCAAATGCCAAGAATCATTCCAGAATAAGAGAGATATCGGTAGTAAAAATGTGACTTTTTACGCGATATCAAGTATCCCACACTTTGAACTTTGCTTGTCCTCAAGCAAACTCGAACTTTCAACATGGTTAAAGATAAGTGGATAATGAAATATTTTGAGGCGGAACTTTTTACTAAAGGGGTTTTTGGAAAAATGAAATATTTGTTCTTTGAAAAACAAGGTTTGTAATCTTTGGGAGCATGCTTTTGATCTTTGATCTTGGATACATGACTAGGCGATCCTCTCAAGGTGGTCACTCCAATCACTCAAAGTGTTTAGGGTTTCCTATTCTAGTATTATCAATTACTCTGAATGCCAACCATGTATCGTTTATCATCATAGGCTTGATCGAGGATCAAATCGTTACCTTTTTGATGAGCGCGAAGCCGATATAGCCACAATCATTCTAATGGAAGTGATGTAGAGTTTTTGGGGTGAAGTGTTGGTGATGTGAGAGGGGGTTTTGTTGGTTTTTCATTGGTTTCTTTTTGGTGAAGTTGGAATTTTTGGGAGGATTGACGCCATTTTCTTTTGGTGTTTGCAGAAGGAGTCTTTTTCTCCAATTGATTTTCTTTTCTTCGAATTTTCTTTTCTTGGGTTTTCTTCTTTGACGTCATAATAGCTTCTTTTCTTTCATCATTGGGACTTACTATGAAGTTTGAGGGATACTTTCGAGAAGGTAGGGATAACGTGTTTATTTATGGGTTTAAGAATGAAGTGATTCGATCTCCTCTTTACTCACCAATCCGGATTTGTAATGCATCACAGGAGCAAGTTCTGATTATAAAGCATACATCGGCACACTTAAGAATCGAAAAAGTGAAGCATTAAAAGTGAATGTATCGAAAGATACATTTGGGGGCTACCTGACTCCATCCAAGGCAATGTCACCTCTTCTAAACCCGGAACCATCCAAAGTGCCATCCGCATGGCACACGAGCTAATGGCCCAAATTGTCCGTCGAGGAACACCTACTGAGAAAAGCACCAAGGACAACAAAAGGAAATGGCAGGGAGACAACAACACCCATCAGCAGTAGCAGAAAAAGGCCGAGACTGTCAAGGCCTATACATCCGGACCTGGGGAAAAGAAAGGATACGCCGGAAACAAGCCCTACTGCTCTAAATGCAGTCTTCACCGTGATGGCTCATGTCCTTGCACCAAATGCAAGCGATTCGGGAACTTGGCCAAAGAGTGCCGAACAACCCTAACCGGTGCCAACACCAGTGCACCTAAAACCTGCTACGAGTGTAACGGTACCGGGCATTTCAAGAAGGACTGCCCAAAACTGAAAAACAAGAACAACACCAATGCCCGAGGCAGAGCTTTCGTACTCAACTCTGGGGAGACCTACCAAGACCCGAATTCGGTCACGGGTACGTTCATATTCAAACAACTTAATTACTTCTGTATTGCTTACTTAAATGAAATTCGCTAAAAATTTCTTGACATTTCACCCATTACCTTAGATATTAGGTACGCGATAGAATTGGCAATCGGCAAACTACACGAGGCCATAGTATAATACCCAGTTACACTATGAAATTGTCAAACGAACTCTTTCCCATTTACCTCACACCTGTTGAGACCGGGAACCTTGATATCATCGTCTGTATGAATCGACTGTCCAAGCACCGTACCGCGATCGTCCATTCTTAGAAAACCATCCACACCTCTACCGTCTCGAATAAAGTCAAATCGTACAAACAATAGTATCGAATATCATGTGTTAAAACTTGTAGTGGATATAATTCATTTTGTTTACAATATATATATATATATATATATATATATATATATATATACATGCCACCAGAGAATAACTATAGTTATCACAGAAACAATATTTTAATAAGAACGTTTACTTCGTAGGAAATGACAAATCACTCCGTTAATGGTCACATGTCGGATGACAACCAACTCTGTGATGGACCAACGACATTCCCATATCTACTCACCCTAGACGAAGATACGAGACTATTGGATGATGAACAATTGGAGGTGACAGCGCTTGAGGAAGAATCTAAGGAATCACCCCCTAACCTCAGCGTTACTACATCTACTACTAATCTTATCACTGCTGCTTTCGCCACTACCCCATTCACTGCTAATGCACCTATTAATGTTAATACTGGCATGGAAAGTACCCATCTTATCAATGACACCCTCACCACTTTGCGCAATCGACTGGCTGAGACACAAAAGGAAATCGCTGAACTACGTCACATTGCTTATCAGAATGAAATGCGCACCCTCGAACAAGGTGTACGCATTATAGCTATGGAAAACACTATAAGCCAATTGATAAACCTTTACCCGATCACCGAAAATACAAACCACGAGATGCGTAACCCCATAACACAAGTGGCTCAACATGGTAAAACTACCCATGAAGATACCGGGACAAAAGCAACGAACTGTAAGAGAAAATTGGGAGAAAGTTCCAACCACAGTCTTACTCAGCCGAAAGCCAAAAGGGCAAAAACAGTTAAGACCTACGCTGCCGAACCCAAAATGAAAACTTATAAAGGAAATAAACCCTTTTGTTCTCCATGCAACTGCCACCACACCGGGCTATGTGGCGCCCCTCGCAGCCACTGCAAACGTTATGGAAACCAGACCAAGGATTGTAAGGTGAAAACTTGTTTCGAGTGTGGGAACGCTGGACATTTCAGGATTGAAAGTCCGAAGCTGAACAACAACTCCCGAAAGAACCCATAACTTTGTTACGGGTAAGTTTCTTTTTGATCACCTAACAACTTCAGATCTTATTAACTACCGAACGAGTTTAACCCATTACACAAACTTACATTAGAAACACGCATTTACTTTCCGTAAGGTCTCACACAAACTATGAGTAAAAGAAAATTTCGGGACGAAATTCTCCTAACGGGGGGAGAATGTGACACCCGACGATTTAGGTTTATTGATTTACCTGCTAGAAACCCTATTTACGTGTGTTTAGTTTAGTATTAGGCTAAATACTTACAATTACTTGTAGCTACTTGTTTATTTATGAGAATATACACTCCCGAAATTGATTTATATTACGATTATGCAATTAGTTGTAATTACGTGAAACAACCGGACGGAGTCCAACAAACTATACAACGTTGGTGAAAAACATTCTATAAATAACTTAAATCTATTTTTAGAAGTTATTTATCATTTATTAATATTTTATTAAAATAATACACGAAAAACCTAGACGTTTCGATTAAAACGCCTTAAACGCAACGAAAACGCGTAAATTTAATTCGGCAACCAAATAAACGTCAATCATTAATTTGAAAACTTAAATTAAGTATTTTAAGTAATACATCAAAAAAAATAATTATTCCAAATAAATTTTGAATTAAAACAACGAAAGAAAACTTTACGCGATTTAACAATTTAACGTTTTAACAAATAAATAAACACAGTACGTGAATACAGTACGTGAATACAGTGCAAGACTAAAATTAAATCACACAAACCCAGGTGGGGGCCATCTGGGGGCCGGCCACCCCTCCCCTAAATCAATAGGGTCTCATGCAAAAATGCATCATGACAATTCCCTTGGAAAAACAATTACACTCCACCATTTCCATCATTTTTCATCTAACACACAACAATCCACACCCATTTTCTCTCTAATTTTTGAAGATTTCCAGCCCTAAAAACCCCATTTCATCATCACAAAAATCTTTCATCATCATCATTCATCAATAATCATCATCAAGAACAAGAAGAGGAACAAGAATCAAGCTCATATTCATCATCCCCATCATCCTCTTGTTTCTCCTCATCATTTCTTGTAAGAATCTTCAAACCATCTACAAATTTTTCTTTCATATCACTAATTATGATGTTATATAGCTCCATCAAAAAGATTATGTCCAAAATAATTGTTAAAATAAATTTTTATAAATTTATACACAAAGATACATAATCTGTCTACAAAAACACAGCTCACTAAAAACGTCATATGTTGAGTTCTTGGAAAAGTTAGACGATGCATTTTTTTTTTCAAATCTGCGTATTTAAAAGATCTACAGCGTTCATGTTTTACGTTTTTACTAGATCCGTACACGTTTTTCTCTATAATATGATTTATGGGACTGATCTGTATGAAATCAGAATCTGAGATATGAACTTTTGTGCATTTTATTTACCCACTTAGATGACCCTTGTAATGGTTAGAAAAACTATGTTAGACACTAGAAACATAGAGGATTAATGAGTAATTCTTGTGAAAACTGATTTCTACCGGAAGGTGTAGAAAACATTTGGTGAACTAAACCGACAAAACCAAAAATGTGAGATTTTGAAGTTTTAACTTGTGTTTTATAAACCAACACTTTATGGCATGCTAGTTTTGACACATAAATTGAAACCGACACATAAATTGTTGTGAGATTTTGGGTGGCTTAATTAATGTCTTTGACCAAAAATGAGACTTGGAAAGTTTCCCGAATTAGAAACCGACACATAAATTGATAAGTGACTCTATGATTGACCAACTTTGACCAAGTATGACCAGGTTGACCAGTTTTGACCAGGGAGGTTTGACTAGTTTTGATCAGGTTAACCAAGTTTGACCAGTTTGACCAATTTTGACCTACGGTTTAAGGCTTATACAAACCAAAATAATCTGTTTGCAACACACGATATGTACTAATGAATTGTATACAACACAACAAACTTGATAATGATATCTAAATGAATTATTATTACAAACTTCCACCAACGGGTCGTACGCGTCTTTGATAAACGAACTTGAACAACTTATTTGGACATAACTAGTTGAATGAGCTAGCAATAGGTGGACATTAACCCTCCTCTTACATAGACGATATTTCAAGACATCTACTCATACAACTTTATACGTTTATGATGTTAGAAGGTTGCACATTGGATCACACTTTACTTGCTATTTGACACTGCTTGCTTACTATTTGCTAGAACTCAGGTGAGTTTCATAGCCCCTTTTTACTTGTTTTAAATTGTTTTGGGGGAGAATACATACTACAACTGCTTTACACAACTACTTTTACTTGAACACATGTACAAACTTGCTATCTTACAGACTTACAGACTATTAATGTACATAATACATACACACATGTTTATACAATTGCTTTTACCTGAACACATGTACAGACTTGCTATTTTACAGACTTACAGACTATTGATATACTGATTTGCATGAGTTACGATTAACCCACTGAAGGCCTCTGAATCATTGTTGTTAATTATCGACTTAAGCGCGAGTTTTAGTACATGAATCCATTTGGAACTGACCATCCCCGCCCAAAGTAGAACACACTACCACAAACCGTACTGTATAAACGGGCGTTTCTTACTCGTTTCACATGAGTGTTTTTGGATTAGCACTCACGGGGGAAAATTTTCAAGTACTTGATTGTACTTTACAGATGTGTTAAGCTTCGACTATGATGCTCATGACAATTGTATATTCACCACATTTCACTCGTGCAATATTTTAACTAGATTGTGTTCACAACTGTTTATTTACTGCAAACCTATGAACTCACCAACTTTATGTTGACCCTTTTAGTATGTATTTCTCAGGTAACCCTCTGCAGTAGGAAGCTTTTGGAAAGCTTAGCTCGAGTCGCATTGTTTTCAAACATCAAGAGATTAGATTACATTCAGCTGTGTTTTGTTATTCAGTAATGTATTAGATATCTCTAATCGGTTTATGCGAACTCCAAATACTTTTGTTAACTTTTGAATTATTGTAATGTAACTATTTTCAAATGTCTCATATAGAGGTCGTTTGCTTTAATCTTGGTGTTTTGATATTTGATTGGTCGGCGTCTCCGTGACACCTCCTACTTCCGCTGCCACGTGTCATGGGGGTGCGACAACTCTGAACCATTTTATTTCAAGATCCTCATATAGATGCAAGGAATTCTATGATATTCTAAAAAAAACAAAAAGTTCAAATGGGGAGAAAAACATGAAGCTGCGTTTCAAGAATTGATGAATTACTTGTCATCGATTTTCAAATGTTTCATCGGCTCCTTTTCAGGATCCTCAAAATATCACAACAATAATAATCCTTCTGCAAAAATTTTAATGATTGACTACATCTATGATCCTGACTTGCCCCCAGAACCTGATGTGTCCAATTATCCTCAAACTCAAGATCACCAACATAGCATCAGTCGAAGATCCCAAAGTTACCTGCAGAATCTTAAAGCATATCCAAATACAAAACTAGTCTAACTATCCTTAGGGCATATTTGCAATGATGATTAGTAACTAACATACACCTATATATTTTATACTGATATCCTTAGTTAATAGTAAACCTTCAGTTGATGTTTCGTAATCTATTTCATTATTGGTACTTTAAAATTTACAATAAACATCTTGTTGCATGTCGTACCTTTGAGGTGATTTTAGTACCATATCTTAACCTAACTAAGCATATTGTATCCATATTTTATTTTAAAGATCGCCAGTAAAGTTTACTCAACACATAAAGTTTTATCATATTCTACAATCTCGTTATAGGATTATAAACATCTAATTTCTGAGATCATTTAGTTATTCAAAGTGACATTCCTGATTTTTATATTTAATAATTGATTAATCTTATCATGCATATAATATATTTCAGGATAACCAATGCAAACATTCATTTTTTTAAGATAAGAGTACCTGGCATCAACATCACGTAGACTTTTACTTAAGTATTAGGTAAGAAATTGCTGACCTTTTAGGATCTTTAACTTATGCAACATCGTTCATATTTCGGGATACCGCCACATTTACGAGTAATGATCTACCAATTAGATTTATATTCCACCACCACATTTGCCACGATCAGGAATCTTGCTTCCTTGAACATATCAGCACACAATAACATTCGTCCTATCCTTTTCCACCTTAGGATCCTTAGAATGGAGTCGCACTTCTTTGATACCTTATCTGATTGTAGCCAAGATATCCCATGCCTTTTTCCATTGATTGCTATGCTGACGGAGGCTTGGTAGTAGATTTCATTGATGTTGTAGCAATCCTTAGCTTCCTGTTGATCGTTATTAATCTTGATTACCCTCCAAGGAGTAGGTAACTTAAGACATTGATGATATGTTGAGGGCACAACTTTCATATCATGAATCCAGGGTCTACCCCTTCGATGTAAATTGGCAATTTGATCTCGCCGATTGTATTCTTCGCTTTACCACTGAATCCTACCAACATAGTAGACTTGGAGATGATCTCAGATTCTGGTATGCCCATTCTCTTCAAAGTCTCCAAGCGGATGATATTAATCGAGCTTCCACCATTTATTAAGATCCACTTTTTCATTTTTCTGTGTAGTAGTCCTCGTTGGTTTATATTGCTTTCCTGTATTAGACTCCTTTGCGTGCCTTTTTGCTGCAGAATAAGAAATACTACATATGTCAGAGCCACCAGAAATTACATCGATTACCTTGGCGTCCGATGGTGGTGATCCTGCTCTGTGTGGGATCCTATGATTATCCTGAGCTTTGGGATCCAGAGCCTTGTCGTGATCCCGACCGTGATCCTTATTTCTTCCAAGTAGCTCCTTCAAGTATCCCTTGCTGAGTAGGTGGTTGATTTCCTTTCTGTGGGGTATGCAATCCTCAGTTACGTGACCGAAATCCTTATGATATGCGCACCACTTAGTCTTATCCTTCAAAGAGACGGCTTTATGATTTCTTTTTGGCCATCTCGCCTTATCTTCAAGACCCTTCATAGCACACAAGATCCCTGTAGTGTCAACAGAAAAACAATAATCAGTTAGCCTAGGATATTCTTCATCATCCTCTCCAATTGCTATGATCCGACGATCCTCATTTCTGGCATAAGACTTGTTATTGTTGGATCTGTACGAGGATGATTTTGATTTCCTGTTGGGTCTGTCATATGTTGATAAAATTTCCACCCTTTTCGGGATCAAAGCGTCCTCTTCTAGCCTTATGAACCTCTGAGCTCTATTCCTGACTTCATCAAGGTTTCTGCAAGGATTCATCACAAGATCCTCAGAAAATGGAGAATCCCTATTGATCCCCATCTTAAAGGCTTGTACCGCAGTAGCCATATCTAGGTTAGGTATATCCAAAGATTCTCTTCCAAATCTTCCTACAAAATCTCGAAGAGACTCATTAGCCCTTTGAACAATTCTATATAAATCAATGGTTAATTTTTCAAATGTTCTACTACTAGAAAATTGATTATTAAAAAAATTAACCATATGAGCAAAGGAATTAATAGAATAGGGAGGAACGTTTAACAGCCATTTTAAAGCGGATCATGTCAGAGTTGATCCAAATCCTTTTCATAAGCACGCTTCTCTGAGATCAGCAGGAATCAGAATGATCTCCATCCTTTCCTATATTGGGCGATGTGCTCCTCAGGATTTGTCGCTCCATTGTAAAGCTTCATGCTAGGAGTCTTTAATCTTTTTGGGATCTCAGCATCACAAATCGGTGGTGCAAATCTCGAGATCCTGTGGGCTGATAGAGCGACTTAAAGAATAGGTTGAACAACACCAGAAACACTTGATATCATGTCTTTCAGTTTCTGCAACTCCCTTTTTATTATAGGGCTTACTCCAAGATCCTGCACATTGTTATTACCAAAAGAACAACCATAAGATATATTACCACTATTAGGCGACATGATTGAGGATCCTGGAGTCTACTCAGGATCCCGAGGTGTCAAGATCCCAGTAGTTCCTTGCATGGCAATGCAATCTGCTCCAATACTTGCAAATGCTGGAGTATTGAAATCCAGGATCCTGCTCCGAAAAGGAGTAGTATCCTGATTAGGGGGAGTGTTGATTCTTCCGCTCAAGCTTTCAAGATCCTTCTTCAGGGCCTCGTTACTCTGTTCCACACGTCCTAATTGATCTTTCACATGTGAAAACAAAGCCACAATGTTCCTATTAGAAATAATAACGGGATCCTGATCTGTGATCCCGGATCCTAAGAAGGTAGATCTTGTGGAAGCTGTCCTCCTATAGATATTCTTTGGTCCCCGTTGTGATGACGATAGAGGGGAAGCAGGAGGTAGATTGGTCATCACAGATGTCGATGAGGGCACAATAGAAGATATAGGTTGTCCTTGTGTCGACATTTTTGACAAAAACCCTTGGAAAAAGTGAATTAACAAGGATTTTAACAAGAATTTGATTATGAAAAGCACCACTTGCCCCACGGTGGGCACCAAACTGTTTTGGTCAAAAATTACCCAAGGCAATTAAGTGATCAAATCTAGTTTATGAGGTAGTGTGCTTGGAGTTACTTTCAAGATAATTACGTGGAAACACGATTATCTATATTAGTAAATAGCAATTTTGAATGAAAAACATGGTTTATGTCTATATAAACGTTGATCCTTGTTAAAAAGATGATTAATAACGAAAACAAGTGTTTGTAAATAAGATTATTCCAAAAGTTTAAGTAAAATGCAAAGTATTTTAAGGATAATGCAAGTTATACGATAAAAATATGATTACGATCTACAAAAAGGCATGAAACAGAATGATAATGCAATAATTGTGATAAAAAGATGATTAGAAACAAAATAAGTACGTGTATTTTTGATAAATGTAAGATAAAATCTGGATAATGCAGGTTTTATGATCAAAAGATCAATAAAATGCAAATTAAACAACGGAAATATAAACTAAATGCAATCAACACAAGGATATACGAGGAAAGTCGTTGATCTTGTTAAATCGCCGGCATAAAACCTCGAGAAGGAACAATCGTTCCTTGCCTTTGTTGATTTTATTAAGTAAAAGCAGGATAATTACAAAGAAAGAGCACAAATGATCGATCTAAAGTGTTTATGGTCATGAATCGGTGAAGAAAGTGTGTATATTTGAGTGTAAGTGGTGTAATCAGTCGTGATTGTGCAGAGAGAAGTCCCTTCCTACGATCATTTGCCTCTGTTTATATAGTATTTACAATATAACCAACTTTCCTAAAAATCAGGGATCCTCCCGAGATACTTGGGATCCTCCAGTCTTCCACCTTGACTTGTTATTCCACACGTTTTCTGACCTCTTCCAAGCCTTGATCCTTAAATATAGGCATAATTTACCCACGTTTAACTCCTGATAGACTTGGTCAATATACACAACGGTCAAATAAAGATTAGTGGCGTTTCACCCGGGATACCGAATATATCCTGGATCCTGATCACCCGGGATCCTGAATATCCAAGATCCTGAACAAGAACTAACAAATAAATATTAGTAACATCTGATCCCAAGATACTTAACATATCCGGGATCCTAAACATATGTGAGATCCTAAGTATATTTGAGACTTCTATAGTACTCAGGATCCTGAATATACCTAAATACTCATCTATAATCGGGATCCTTGATCCAAGTGTGATCCTGGATATATCCAAGATCTTGATTACCTATATCATATAAACATAGAATCTCAGGATCCTTAGTCTTAGCTTTATCTTGAACATATCAATGATCCTAGACATAATTTTCAATAGTAACTAGAGACTTCAGGATCCTGTATCCTAACTATAAAATTTAGCCCCAAACAATCCTGAAATGCTGTAAGTGCAGTACTAGTAAAGGATCATGAAGGGCAACAACATCATGTTTGCTATGTAAGTAAAAGCCTACTAGATGCTGAAACCAGGTACTCCCATCTTGAGAAACTTCTACTTGCATTGGTTATGGAATCTACTAAACTTAGGCATTATTTTGAAACACATCCTATTCATGTAAGAACTAATTATCCTATTAAAAACGTGTTGAGAAAACCAAAAATGTCAGGACGCCTAGCTAAATGGTCTATAAAGTTAAGTGCTTATAATCTAATTTATAAACCTAGGAGTGCAATTAAATCCCAAGCTTTAGCAAATTTTATTGCTGACTTCACTAGTGATCTTCAAAATGAAGTAGATTTAGAAGTACAAGAACTAAATCAAATAAGTGAAAAATGGACATTATATACCGACGGTGCTTCTAATATAAGAGGAACTGGATTAGGAATTGTATTAAAATCACCTCAAGGTGATATTATGCCTCAAACTATAAGATGTGAATTTCAAGCCCCAAATAATGAGGCAGAATATGAAGCATTAATCGCAGGATTACAATTAGCTAAGGATATCAGTGTAAAATACTTAGATGTATATGTAGGTTCATTGTTAATCGCTAATCCTTATAATGGAACATATACTGTAAAAGTAGATAGATTAGCCTCGTTTTTGGAAATTGTTAAGGATCTTGCAGGTAGCTTCGAGATTCTTCGACATTCAACAGGTACCGCGTGAGGATAACACTGAAGCGGATGCTCTGGCTAACCTGGGGTCAAGTCTAAGGATCCCACCAGATGTTAAAATACCAATCATACATATTGCAGCACCTACCATTGCTGACAAGGATAACAACGAAGAGCAAGTATGTGATGTTGAGGATCCTCAATCTGGAGATAATTCAAATACATCAGGTTTTGGGGGCAAGTCAGGATCATGGATGCAGCCAATCATGGAATATCTACAACATGATGTGATCCCTAAGGACGAAAATAATCCTAAAGCCTTCAAATTAAAGGTATCCCATTTTACTATTGAAAATGGTATATTGTATAGAAAATCACTTGCAGGACCACTATTGTGATGCCTCGAGGATCCTGAAGCAAAAGCAGTACTTAAGGATATACATGAAGGAGATTGCGGGAATCATTCTGGGGGCAGAGCATTATTTTCAAAAAATTTAAGGACATGATACTTTTGGCCTACTATGAAGAAGGACTCTATGGATTTTGTTCGCAAATGTGATGCTTGTCAAAGACATGGGAACATCCATTATCAACCAGCAGAACCGATGCATCTGATTATCTCATCATGGCCATTTATGAAATGGGGGATGGATATTGTGGGAAAAATACCTACAGCTCCCGTAGGAAAGGTGATTATGCTTGCAATGACGGATTATTTTTCCAAATGGATAGAAGCTGAGGCATTTGTTCAAGTAAAAGAAAAGGATGTAATATCGTTTATCAAGAGAAATATCTTGACAAGGTTTGGGATCCCAGCAGAAATAGTATGTGATAATGGATCTTAATTTATTGGTAAAAGAACAACTAAGTTTTGTGAGAGTTGGGGAATCAAGATGATAACTTCAACACCAGTCCATCCTCAAGCTAATTGACAAGCGGAGTCTAGCAATAAGATCATAATCAATAATTTCAAGAAGAAGTTGGATGCCAAAAAAGGAAGATGGGCTGAAGAACTACCTTTTGTTCTATGGGCCGATAGGACCACAGAAAAAGAGGCAACTAAGCAAACTCCTTTTGCTTTGGTGTTTGGATCAGAAGCTATGATCCTAACGGAAATGGTAATCCCAACGGCAAGATCCCAGATACAAACTTTGGAAGCAAACAACGAAGCATTGAGTCAGGATCTAGACACTGTGGATGAGTTAAGGGATCGTGCTAAGTTCAGGATCGCTGCATATCAACAGAGGATTTCAAGATCCTACAACAAAAGTGTTAGAATAAGAAGGTTTCAAGTAGGAGATTTGGTATTAAGGAAAGTATTTCAAAATACTAAGAATCCTGCGGAAGGAAAGTTAGCACCAAAGTGGGAAGGTCCATATTTAATAGATTCGGATGCTAGAAGGGGGCATATTGGTTGACCAATATAGATGGAGAATTACTTCCAAGATCCTGGAACGCCATTCATTTGAAACTCTATCATGTGTAAGTTGAATGTTTTAGTTCAACATAAAAAGGTACTCCTATGATCCTTAAATCTTCATTAATTTTGATACTCTTTACTATATAAGTATGTGTGTATTATAATATATTAGTATATGCATGAATTTTTTTTTCATAATTATTATTCTCATTGAATACTATACTGACTTAAGCATCGGAGGGGTGTTAGGCAAACTAACACCCACCTTTACCCAAGATCTTGTATTTGTTGTAGTTCATGCATTTAAGGATCATGGAATGAAGATTAGAGGTTAGCCACCTCTCCTCCGTTAAGGATCCCAGCAGCCCTCTAAGGTTTAGAGGTTTCCAAACGGATAAACACCTCTAGGGTTTATACACCCCGCCAGGTGCGCACGATGTTTGATTATAGTGCCACGGTTAGGAAATCGGTGATGCCTCAGGTACCCGATAACTTCATTTCCATTAGCCTATAGATCAAAAGCTAATGAATGTCGACACTGATGTGCACTAGACGTGTTGATCTAAGGTTTGTGTCATTTTCACGTAACTCTAAGGTTTGTAATGTTTTCACATTACTCTTTGGTTACACATTTTCATGTCTCAAATGGCTTAGCCCAACAATCAAACTGTTTGTAATGTATTCACATTACCTAATGGTTTGGCATTTACATGTCATTCTTATAGTTTTATTAAACTATCTAATGGTTATAATGTTTTCACATTATCAAAGTTTTCATTGGTTAAGTCTAATAAATAACTTTATTAGCTCTAATGTTTTCATAACTGTCAAAATTGTTTTGATCTAAGGATCACAAAATCTTTTTAAGATCACAACATTTTTCAAAAAATAAATTGTTTTCACAATCAATTTACAAGTTATCAACATTTTCATGTTACAGGAAATGTCCACTGGGATTCATCATTAACTTCAAAATATTTTAGGATCCTGAAGTCTTAGGATCCTAGATTCAAGATTATCTTAGATCCGATTAAGGATCCTTGAAACCTGTAATGTTGAATGGATATTGAGAGAATCTTCTCATTATCCTGGATGTATCCTGAGGGAATCTCCTCAGGATCCTGTTTTCAAGGAACTATCGAGCAAACAAATATGCTGAGGGAATCTCCTCAGTATCCTGAAGACACAAGAAATAGATAATATCCTAAAATCATTTAGACCAAAGGATTTCAGGATTATTCATCCTGAATCAGAGTTCAAAAGTGCAGGAAATAAAATTGTTTTGTGGCCAACATAAACCACATTTAACACCACCATGGTTGACCATACCAGATCAACCTCACCCCAAATGAAATTGTTTAATTACATCACAACCCGCATAAAATAAAACATAAAGATAAAAGTTGGGCTCTGGCTATTCATTTTCCTTCCTTGCCCAATGTGTTGTTTTCCCCTGTTGCAGCCAAACCCTGAAGGACTTCTGTGACTGATGCCAATGTATCCATGTTGGTATCTTCCTGTTCTTGGGGATGAGTAGATGGAGGATCCATGACCTTTAGAGCTTTGGATGCCGACACAACGGGTGTTTCAGGTTCCTCACCCTTTGCTTGAGCAAGCTTTGTCTTCCAGGTATCCACAGGCCAAATAGAAATGTTGATACCTTTGTCTGAGACTTTCGTGGCCATGCAAATCCTAGCCTCAAAGATTGCAATGGTGGCATCCCTCTTTATTTTAACCTTCAAATCATTATCCATCTCCTTCATCTTAGTACTGGCATCAACATGAATCCTTGAGATATTTGCTTTAAGATCTTTGACCTCTTTCCTCAATTTGGTAAGCTCAACACCATCCTTCTCATGGGCGGCCGCTCTGGTCTGAGATAGCTTGCACAAGTCGCTGAAAGCACTTGCTTTCTCTTGATAGCAAAGGGTGATCTATTCATGAGCCTGTACAAAGCTGGAGGTTAAAATAAAGAAATAGGTCAATGGTTTTAACTAGATAAACCAAAAACATTATTACCTTGGAGAATTCAGAGTCAAGGGTTGCAGGGTCTACCACATCCTCGTTTTTCCTCTTCTTAGAGGATTTAGATCGGAGGTTGGGCATCTTTGACTTTGAAGCAGCAGGGCTCGATTTTTCTTTCTTGATTGCAGAGGAATCGTCGTCAATATTAGATAAGCTGAAATACGTGGCTGGATTCATAAGGAAGATGAGGTCAGGATATATCAAAGTTAAAGGTGAATAAACTCTCTTAACTTACCAGACATAGAGGATTGAGGTTCCTGTGATCTTGCACCCTCGATTTGATCAGGATGCTTGAAGGATCTCTCTTCCTCAAAAATTTCCAAGAATGTTCTAAAATACCCTTTGGTGTTCAGATCAGGGAGTACAAAGCTGCAAAATCAACTGAAACAAATGAAATCAGGTTAGAATTAAGATTTTATGTTTTATAAGCCCTAGAAAAAATTGTCTCCTACCCTTGAGTAGCCAGGATGAAGGAACTTGATTGCAGTTGGGTAAAGAATTACGATCAACAAAGAAGAATATGCTCTTCCAGTTTGGATCGTTCTGTTTGGTTCGCAGTACCAAATGGGAACGGTTGGTTTGACTTTGAACAAAAAGTAGTGAGAACCATGGCTTCTGAGATGATAAGTCTGGGCTAATTCGGGTAGGCCTAAATCTACGATGTGGAAATCAACTACGGTCTGAATCACAGAGAGAGTACGCCAAATCATAGGCATAGCTTGAACATAGCAAAGCTTAGTGGTGGCAAAAAACTCAGTGAATAAAGGTGGAAATGGGAATGTGAGACCAATGGTAAAGGGATATTCTGGAAAGCAAATCCATTTATCAGAGGAAAGATCAGGTGGATATGAAGGATCAAAAGCTTTAAAAACAGTATTTGGAGGAAAAGAACCCCTGATTCTCAGTTGGTCAATGTCAGAATCATTGAAAGTACAGGGTTCAGGGTTTGAAACTAGACCCTGAGTATTGAATTCTGGTTGAATATCGTCATTTTCTAGAAGAATCAAAGACATGATAGATGAAATGATGAAATACGAATTTGATAGAAAAGGGAAGAGAGAAATTTTACCTGCAAATCGATGGTAGATGACAGCGATGTGAAGATGAATAAGAAAAGATAGGTATCAAAATGGTTATAAGTACTTAGACACGGTAGCCGATACATCTACCTAACACAATTTTTGCAGTTATCCTGGGAAGTTACAATATTTAAGGATCCTGAAAAACGTTATAACTTCGGGGGCAATTGTTGTGAGTAGATTTTTATCTAACATTGCAGGATCCTGGTTAGCATCATATATTCATCTTACGGATATGGAAATCATATATATTTACCAGGATAATGATAGTTTATGAGTATACTTTCAGGATCACAGTCATATTTAAGGATCCTAGAAATACTCTTGTTATTTATCTTGCAGGATCCTAGTCAGGATATATTTGTTTAATATAATTATACAGGATAATAAATAAGCGGGATAAGTAAGTAAGGATCCTATGTTTATTCTGGAGTGTGCATAGCTCAGAATCCTGGACCTATATTACTTCAGGATCATGCGTTGTTTAACGTGTTTATTTTCTTTAAGTATTGACCAGGTCATATATGGAACGCGTTAATAAGATATGCTCCAGATTACATGAAGAAGCTTTAGTATGATTCAAAGATGACCAAGTCAGCTGCACGTGTAAAATGAAGTCAAAAGATATAATTGAGGCATGGATGATCGATTAGGTTAACGAATACACATTATTTTCACCTGCTAAACACATAAACACTCTGTTATTACTCTCGTTAATACTCTCTTTCACCAACACTTAGCTAGATTCACACACATAATCACTTAGCCGATCATCCTTGTGCTCTTAGCTTGTAATTCATTATTTTCATTTTAATAAAATTAACAAAGGCAAGGATCATTTGATCCTTCCCGAGGTTTTGTGCCGGCGATCAATCTTGATCAAGGGTTTTCCTCATATATCCTCGTGTCGATTTCATTTACTTTACCTTATTCATTATTTATTTAGCATTTCTATCAATTTGTTCTTGAGCTTTTGTCTTAAATCATTATTCAACAAAGATCAACGCACTTAAAGTGTATTTTTATTCAAAATTCTTATTTACTAATATAGATAATCGTATAACAACGTAATTATCTTGATAGTAATTTCAACACTATACCTCACAATCTAAAATTTGATCACTTAATTGCTTAGTGTAATTTCTTTAGCAAAACACCTATATAACTACACTTCATAGCAGCCTTAATTTAATTCTCTCTCCAGTAGAGAATGACTGACTGTGGAAGTTTATGAATTAATATTCAATGGAGTGTAAAACATGTAAATTTTTTGAACAAGATAATATACAATGAAATGATTGTGTCATGCATATTATATAATCTCAATATACAAAATCATCAAATCGTTTGTAATAGAGTATTATCCAATGTTCAAGGTGTCAGACTTAACTTATTAAAATTAAATCAAAGGAAATCATCAATAACACCAACACCGATAGATCTACGATGAGCATCATGCTTGGTTTGTGACAGAGGCTTGGTGAATTGATCTGCCAAGTTTTCATTCGTGTCTATTCTTCATATGACAATTTCCCTTTCTGCGACAACTTTACGAACATACTGGTACTTTCTGAGTATGTGTCGTGTGCGCTTTTGAGATCTTGGTTCTTGAGCTAAGACAACCGTACTCTCATTGTCATAGAAAATCTCAACGGGATCAATAATGGTGAGAACCACACCTAGATCCCCGATGAACTTCTTTATCCGCATGGCCTCTTTAGCAGCCTCACTGAGTGCTATGTACTTAGATTCTATTGTCGAATCTGCAATGGTGCATTGATTGGAGCTTCTCCAAGTAACCGCGCCACCATTCAGTGTAAACACAAATCCTGATTGCGAGGAGCAATCATCTATGTCTGATTGGAAGCTAGCATCAGAATATCCCTTGATACTCAGTACATCTTCCCCACCATAGACCAAAAACATCTATTTCGTCCTCCTAAGATACTTCAGATTCAGTGTGCTTTCCCATGGTTTGGCCAGATAATGACTAGTCATGCTTAAGGCATATGATACGTCAGGCCTAGTGCATATCATGGCATACATGATTGATCCTATATCCGAAGCATATGGGATACGAGTCATCATAGCTACTTCTTTATCAGAAGTAGGACATTGAGCTTTGCTCAATGTCATGCCAAGATTCATAGGAATATACCCCTTCTTGGAGTCATGCATATTGACTTTCTTCAATATCTTATCTATGTATACACTTTGACTTAGCTCAATTAGTCTCCTAGATCTATCATGATAGATCTTTATTCCCAAAATGTATGCTGCATCTCCCATATCTTTCATTGAGAAACATTTCCCTAGCCACACTTTGATATCTTTCAATGTTCGATATCCTTTCCAATGAGTAATATGTCATCGACATATAATATAAGGAGGATTACAACGCTCCCACTGGACCTGACATAGACACATGGTTCATCCTTGCTTCTAATGAAACCA
Source organism: Pseudognaphalium luteoalbum (assembly GCA_963422505.1). NCBI lineage: Eukaryota > Viridiplantae > Streptophyta > Magnoliopsida > Asterales > Asteraceae > Pseudognaphalium > Pseudognaphalium luteoalbum. The sequence continues at coordinate 94,952,703 of OY730193.1, read as the reverse complement.
AATTCTTTGATATTCTCATTAAAACAAAGATTCCAACTACGAGAAGCTTGTTTAAGTCCATAAATGGATCTTTGAAGCTTGTACACGTGATTAGGATACTTAGATTGTATAAAACCCTCCGGTTGTGTCATAAACACATCCTCAGTTAGCTTACCATTTAAGAAAGAAGTCTTGACATCCATTTGCCATATCTCATAGTCATAAAATGCAGCTATGGCAATATGTATTCTAATAGATTTCAACATTGCTACTGGTGAAAAAGTTTCATCGTAGTCTACACCATATCTTTGCGTGTAACCTTTAGCCACCAGTCTAGCTTTGAATGTGTGTACATTCCCATCCATGGCGGTCTTCTTCTTGAAGACCAATTTACACCCAACGGTCCGACAAATTTATTTAGCCACTGGTTAAATTCACGCAGGCACAACTATAAATACAGGCTTCATTCAGCACACGAAAAATATCTCATATACCTTAATAAATCATAAATACAAATTATTAAACCCCAAATTCGACTAGAAACATTCTTTAGGGGTTTTAGGAACAATCTAGAGGCGCGGGAAGGCAAGGGTTTGTCTACGATCAAGTGTTCGGAGCGTGGTTCGCGGTTTGGTTTGCGTATTTTATTCTTTATTTAATTTTGAATGTGTTTTATTATTGAATATTGATTATGATTATGTGTAACTTAGTCATGAACTAAATATTTATTGCATTTGATTAGATTACTTAGATGAAGGTTTAATTATTTATTTATGTTGGTATTGAATTATTGAATGTTTATTATGCATTAATAATTTATTGTGTTATATTATATGAGTAAGTTGTTCTTGACATGATTAATCAATTTATATCATAAACTTCAATAATGTCTATTATGTTTTTATAAATTAATTAACTATGTTTAAGTCTAGATATGAATGTTTCATGATAGATAAAGAACATATAACTTATGATTGTTAAGTAATGTCATAGTTTAAACAGCATTGTTATGCACTTGCTATAATAAGTGGATGATTCTTTTAATAGAATAAGTTATAAGAATACTTACAGAATGTTTCTATGTTATTGATTATATACTTCTTATAAAGTTAAAAAATGTTTCGGAGGCTTTATGCATGAGCGTATCACCTTTAATTATTACCAAATAATAAATATAACCCGAATCTAAAGAAATAATCTAAGTAAATGCATGTTTATCTGTAATTATTTTCTATTGAATTGGTTATAACTTAGTATTCTTAAATACGTTCGTATGGAACTAAAACATAACCCCCTTTATCTGTATATTATTTGTAAATATAAGGTTTAATTAATTATTTTAAATACGTCTTCCTATTGTTCGACTCAGACTTACTTTAAAAGCTATATTATACGAACGGGTTATTCTTGCTTGGTTGTGCTATAGTTAATTTAGTATTTCCAATTATTTATAACTTGTTATTTTTAGACACTACTAAAACACACATCATTCTTCCATATAACATTTCATACAGGGGCATACTAATACTTGCGTGATAGCTATTATTATAAGAAAATTCGGCTAGAGGCAAGTGGGTAGCCCAACTACCTCCTAAATCAATTGCACACTCTCTCAACATATCTTCCAAGGTTTGGATTGTTCTTTCACTTTGTCCATCGGTTTGGGGATGGTAAGCTGTGCTCAAATTAAGACGAGTCCCCATTTCTTCTTGAAACTTCATCCAAAATCGTGAAGTAAATCAGCTATCCCTATCCGAAACAATGGATACTGGTACACCATGTCTAGATACTACCACTTCCACATACAATTCTGACAATGTCTCCGATGATGAAGCTTCCTTAATTGGCAAAAACAATGCACTTTTAGTCAATTGGTCTACTATTACCCAAATTGCATCATTTCTCCGTTGGGTTCTTGGTAATTTAGAGATCAATCCATAGGTGTATGCTCCCACTTCCAAACGGTAATATCCAAAGGTTGAATTTTCCCGTAAGGCTTTTGATGCTCGCTTTTACTTGCAAACATGTAAGACATTGTTCAACATACTTGACGATATTCCTTTTCATACCCGACCACCAATAATCTACTTTCAAATTGTGGTCATCTTGGTGGCAGCGGGATGAATAGAATATTTGGATTTGTGAGCTTCATCAAGTAATAACATTTTCAACTCTTTCGAGTTGGAATCCAAATTTTACCGTATCAAGTTTTTAATCCACATGAATCATCAACAAATTCTTGAAATTGCGCTTTAATTGTGACACTCGCCAAAATTAAGACTGTAATTAGTGCTTAAACTACTTGTAATTTCGTGTATTTAGTATATATTAATCTAAATATACGTGACTTTGGTGTAATTACATACACGCGTACGCGATTTGTTTAAATCGTACACTTACTAAACGGACGAGGTCCAATGCAATTTAAATTGGACGTTGGTGACAAAACTAAAAATGATGTGGAATTATCCAGACAAATTATTTACGATAATATATTAAACGTATTTCGTATCGTTTAAAACACTCTAAACATGGCGAAAACGTGTGAAACGCGCCCGACAGACAAAATGAATCCAAATTATAATTTTATAACTTAAAAGATGACGTTTTGAGCAAAACTTCCATTTAAAATATTGTGTCTTAAAAACGTTAATGAAACACATTATAGTAAACATATAACGTGAAATTACATTTAATCGACTCCGAGACATTACGCAAATTCGAGGAACGAGTTCAAGAGGCCGAGACCCAAGTTGGGTCGGCCCAGACCCGTGGATCAAGCCCCAACTGACCCATGACCCACCCCTTTTAACCCCTCTTCTTCCCACCTCATCTCATTTTACACCAAACATTTACACCCATACTCTCCACTCTATTTCTCCCTCTCAAATCGCAGCTCTAAATCATCACAAACGTCATAAAAAACGCACTTCACGAAGTTGATTCAATAGAAAATGATCACCATCTCAAGCTCTCCATCCTCATCTTCTCCATCTCCATTTTCATCAAAAAGTAAGGTTTTACTCACTCTCTCTAGAAATCATTTCTCGTTCTAGAAATTACTTAGATATTGTGAATATACATGTTAGAAGCTTTTTATAACATCAAAACGCCCAAAAATCGAACTAAATCTCATTTTTAAAGCTTAAAATCGCTGAACAACCAATTTCACGAGCTGAGATCTAATCTCGATTCGGTTCGCGGACTCGGTTCGCACCACGAACTCGGTTCGCAGTGCAATCTCGGTTCGTACCACGGACTCGGTTCGCAGTGCAATCTCGGTTCGGTTTGCGGACTCGGTTCGCACCGCGAACTCGATTCGCAGTGCAATCTCGGTTCGCATCGCGGACTTGGTTCGCAGTGCAATCTCGGTTCGGTTCGCGGTCAACCCTGGTCAACATTTTTCAGCACTCTTTAAAATAATGTAAATGTTTACCAAATGATAATGCTTTGACATTAAAGTCAAAAGAAACCGATATACAAACTTGATTTCAATAATCAAAGTACTATTACAAGCTAAATTTGTCGACACAGTATGTGTCTCAACAAACGTCACCAACGGGCCATCTTGTTTTCAAACTACAAACGAAATACTAAACAAACACTTGGACATTTCCTAGTTGTGTGGACAACTAGCGTGGGTGATCCTTCAAGACACCCACTTAATTACTTGTTTACTTGATTACTTACAACCTTGTGCGTTTTGGACGCCAGAAGGTTGCAGGGTTTAGAGAACCGATATACGGACTTACATCCGCTTCACTTGTTTGACTTTACGTACCTACTTGCTAGACTCAGGAGAGTCTTACAACCCCACTTTTACTGTTTTTCTACCTTGGGGTGAGATACTTAGCAACTGTTTTACATATGAACGCAATGTACTGAACTGATTACACTACTTTTTACCCACATTGCATGAGTTACTTTTATCCACTGAAAGCCTCCTATCATAAGTTGTTAGTTATGGACTTAAGCGCGATTACTAGTAAATGGATCCATTTGGGACTGACAATCCCTGCCTGGGGTGGTAGCGCCACCACGGATTACACCGTAGAAGCAGGTATATTAGTATTTGTTATATATGAGTGTTCGGATAGCACTCACGGGGGTACGTGATACTGTACTTGATTGTACCATTCACACTACACTGTTAAGCTTCAACTTGTGAGCTCATGGCACCTGTCTGACTTACTGATTTACTTACTTTGCTTGATAGCAACATCGGTACATACATGTGGTTCATAACTATTACTTTACTATAAAACCTGTAAGATTCACCAACCTTTTTGGTTGACACTTTTTAGCTTTGTATCTCATGTACACAGATGGAGTAGGATTACCCCAGGATACTAGCTAGGGTCGCATGATTTCTACATTGCATTTAACGGATATTCTTAGCATTATCTTTTGTACATTTTGATTATGTAATAGAATCTCCCGCTACACGCGTGGACTCTAGGGAACTACATTTTTGTAAACAAAAACACTATGTTTTCAAACAATTTATATATGGAAATGTAACTATTTTTAAACGTCTCATTTAGAGGTGGTTTGCTGTATACTTTATGTTGTTGATATTTGATTAGTAGCACCCAAAGCTTGCTTCCGCTAAACAATAATTTTGGGGGTGTTACATTAATATGCTCCGGTTTAAAATCTACCTTTTTGCCATGCTTATTATTGTTTTACTTTGATTTGTTCAAAAAGACTAGGAGTGACTATCATTCATAGAGATTTAACTTTTAACACATGATGAGAAGCTTTTCTACTAAGGGCATCCGCTACCACATTAGCTTTTCCCGGATGATAAAGGATTTTGTAATCATAATCCTTTACTAAATGAAGCCACATACGTTGTCTCATATTTAAATCCCTTTGATCAAAGAGATACTTCAAGCTTTTGTGATCGGTATAGATTGTGCATTTGACACCATATAGATATTGCCTCTAAATGTTTAGAGCAAAAACAAGCACGCTAGTTCAAGATTATGTGTTGGATAGTTCTTTTCATGTTCCATCAATTGTTAAGAGGCATAAGCAATGACTCTACCTCTTTGCATCATTACATATCCTAAACCATAATAAGAGGCATCACAATAGACTACAAAATCCTTAATGCCTTCGGGTAGCACAATATTTGGAGCTTGACTAAGCTTCTCCTTAAGGGTTAGGAAAGATTGTTCTTGTTGATCACTCCGTTGAAAGGTGATATTCTTACGATTATGTTTGGTCTGTGGAGTGGCAATCTTGGAAAAATATTGAATAAGTCTTCGATAATACCCGGCTAAACCAAGAAAGGTTTGAACTTCAGTTGGACTCTTAGGGGAATTCCATTTCATTGCAGCTTCAATCTTTGTAGGATCTACTTTGATTTTCTACATGACCAAGGAATTGGACTTCTTGAAGCCAAAGCTCACACTTAAAAAAATTTGCATGCAGTTTTTCATCTCGAAGTGTGTGAAGTAATTGCTTCAAATGTGATTCATGATCAACCACTGTTTTAGAATAGATAAGAATATCATCTATGAACATCTCATGAACTTATCGAGCATTGGGCGACATACCAGATTCGTGAGGTCCATACGTGCAGCAGGGGCATTTGTTAACCCGAATGGCCTAACTACCAACTCATAATGACCATATCGAGTTCAAAAAGGTGTTTTGGGCACATCATCCTCAAGAACCTTTAAATGATGATAGCCCGAACGAAGGTCTATCTTTGAAAAGAAACTTGCCCCTTGAAGTTGATCGAACAAATCATCAATTCTAGGTAGAGGATACCTACTTTTGATGGTAACTTTGTTTAGCTCCTGATAATCAATACACATAAGCATACTACCATCTTTCTTTTTGACAAACAATACCGGTGCTACCCATGGTGAACTACTAGGGTGAATTGATGCACTCCCAGCCGTCAGTGTCATTGGTGTTGTTGTAACGCCTGAGGGGGCGATCAGGGGGTTTTAAAATTTATTTTGCTCAGGGCCTAAACCTCCGAACTACCTACTGGTACTGGGTACAAGTACCTAATACTAATATGTGATAAGGATGATCAGGGTCATCTCCAGACGGTCGAATTTGAAGTGGAGCTCGTTTGGATAATTAGGTCTTCAAGATAGGGTTAAGATAGTTGGTTTTGTTTAAGTTTTTATCTAATTTAAACTACTAAAGAAATTAAATTAAAATGAGCTAGCTAGCACGTATGGAACAACTAAGGATAAGGAAGACGTGGTTCACCATGACTTGGGATGGTATAATATTGGGATGGTGTTTATGAAGGTGACAATTTTAGATTAATAGATTGACAGACCTTGGTGTAAACAATAGAACCCTACCAATTAAATTCCCGTTGGCATGTCACTAGGAACTAGGTTATCATGATTCTGATCGGAGCAATACGCTAAACTTTCAATACTTACCTAGTTGAAAGATAAGCAAACAATCTTGGTGAAGCACCAAGGTACATTAATAAAGCAGCGTATTGTCTCATAGGTCCGACCGTTCTTAACACCTAAGCTTATCTCTCATTCTTCTAATTCTATAACAGATTATTAACTTGTTATGTTTAAAGAAACAAATATGTAAGATCTAGGGGGTTTATGTATCTAAGTCACTTGGACTTTCCTTCCTAGACCTTGTTAATACTTAAGCTCTAATTACTTTGATTTGACCTAGACCTCTCCTTTTCAAAAAGTTATACATCCCTGGATTATTTGCAGTTTGTCAAAACGTGTTTCATATGTAGACCATACCTTTCAGTAATAACCAGTTTACTTTATAGAATAGTTCCATGGCTTCATACGTTCAACATGCGGTCAAGAGTAATTGACAGTGAGAATGACACTCTTAAACTAATTAAAAGCAAATGTAAATGTAATGTAGTGCACAAATATAAACCTAATATGTGCAACGAGTGGTCTCACTGTGTCTTACTTATTGCATGCTATGGGTACAGATAACTACTTACCACAATTAAGGTTCATGACTCCCTAATATCTAGGTTGTAGTCACGTAGATAACTGTAAAGGGTACTCCATAGATTAGGTATGGTGTCATATATTTAAACAATAACAAAGTATAATAATTCTCATTCATATATGTTTCTCTTTATAAATTTAAACTATGTTGGAATGAGTTGTTTTTATGATCCTATTAACTAACTAACGTAGAGTTGTCTACAATCAGATAGAAGATATATCACATGGATTGTAAACACAAACAACTACAACACAATGAAAGTTCTCCGAAATGTACTGAGCACATCGGCCAACGACTACCCTTGAATCCTATTCCCCAATCTCGGTCGTCAGAGATGTCCGTATCATGGCATGGTCTATTGAATAAATAGTCGCATAAATAGGTTTTACCCTACCGGAATAAGTTGGGGCAATCTGGTCATAAGCGGTTGGCCAAAGGTGTCATCATTCGTTCATAATATTATAATTAAACTATAAACAGAAATTCATTTATCACGTTTATAATATTGATCCGTAATATAACTACCTTCGGTCATTCTCAGAATTCTGTACATTTGTAATCCGCATAAAGCGTTTCCAGCACTATATCCGGGAACAGTCAAATAGGGGCTGCCATATTACTTTGCAATATTTAATATCATCCCATTATAACTATCTAAGTCATGGCAAACGTATAAACAAATACTTGCAGATCATGGCAATAAACATTTCTAATGTTAATAAAACATAAACATCAAACAAGAACATTACGAATAATTAATAAAAGAAAAGAATATATATTACCCGTAATTATTGCGAGCAAAACATGCTTATATTACTTCCGAATATTCCAAAGTGTTACATTGCTACGCTAGCTACTACTAACTACTACATAATTAATCTCCTACTTATATCTCACCAAATTAATTAGATTAATTAAGAGAGAAAGTAGAGAGAAAAAGAGAAAATAAAATTTGGGAGAGTGAGTAGAAAGGTGTAAGGTGTAAGGTGTTTGGTGTGGAAGGTGTCTTGAAAATGAGGCTTTGATGGCATATTTATACTTGAAGAGGGGCTCAGTTTAGCAACTTGAGGCCCATGTTAGCAAAAGGTGGTAAAGTGGCTAGCACATGTACCCTAAAGCGCGTAAAGATCCAGCACATGTACCCTAAAGTTGCGGAAAGGTCTAGCACATGTACCAGGAGAGTACGGGCAAGGACGAAAAAGCACCAACTGGACGGGGGAGGTGCAGTCGGCGGCAGCTGCAGGGTGGCCGGCGGCGGTTGCCTTCCACCCGCCCCGGTTCGCTGTCATTTGCTCGTTTCTTGATTCGTGCATATTTTCTTCGTTATGCGTCTGTTTGTGTCGATTCTTTTTGCGTTGGATTCGTTTTTCAAAAACGAAGCCTTTGATGTAAAGAAATTGATATCACATAAAAAATCATGTTTTTACCTCCGATATCTCTCTCATTCTGGATCAATACTTGGCATTCGACTCAAATAATGTACAAATCAATGAAACTTTGCCAAGAAGGTCAAAATGTAGTTGCACGAGAAAAATCAAGCAAAACGGATGAAAAACGAAGATTCTAAAGGCATCCGAGAAAATATTTTAGATAAAGTACCCATCACTGAGATTTCTCTTATCCAAGATCTTCATTTTCAAATTACGAATCTAACAGAAGAAGAATCAACAAAAATGGATGAAGAACGAAGATTCTAAGTACACCGGAAGATTCAAACAATTCGCATGAGACATTTAAGGATCAGAGAAATATTTCATAGATTTCTTTTCATCAAAGTCTTCGTTTTTTAAAAATGAATCCAACGCAATAAAAATCGATGAAAACGGGCGCATAACGAAGAAGATACGCGCGAATCAAGAAACGAAGTAAAAGACGGTTAACCGATGCAGCAGCCGCCGGCTACAGGGGTGGCGGCACCGGCTGCACCTCCCCCGTCCCCCGGCTGCTTTTTTGTCCTTGCTCTTACTCGCCTGGTACATGTGCTAGACCTTTCCGCAACTTTAGAGTACATGTGCTAGACCTTTTCACGCTTTAGGGTACATGTGCTAGCCACTTTACCACCTTTTGCTAACATGTGCCCCTAGTTGCTAAAGTGCACCAGATTTCATCTATAAATAGGAGCCCCATGGTTCATTTCAAGACACGCCATACAACACATCTCACACATTCTTGGAAAGAAACCACCTTCCACACTTACATATATTTCTTTCATATTTTTTTAGTTTAGGAAACTTGTTTAGAATAGAACGAAAGCAAGGAACGTGCTTGTAATCTTTGGTGTAAACTTGGAGTAATGCTCATTAATTCAATTCTATTCCTTCTCGCATATTAATCTCGGTGCATTCTATCCTTATCTATCTTGATTAAATATGTATGCTTTAATTATGCTAGAGATAGTTTGTGTCGTGCTTAGCGAGTTGATTACTATTGTACTTGTTGTGATGTAGTTAGCATAAATAATTATGGGATGACTTTAGATATGTCATGAAATAATATGACGGCCCCTATTCGACTGTTTACTTGATATAGTACTGGAAATGCTATTAAGCGGAGTACAAATGTATGGAAGTCGGTAAACGACTGAAGGTAGTTATATTATCGATCGACATTATAAAAACGGAAATTTTATGAACGGACTTATCTTATGATTTTAAACATAAAACTTACATTCGCCTTTCGATTAACAAACATGATTGTAACCTTGTAAAGAGAAGTCGCGAACCTTAATACTTGGTCAATAGTTATCTGTGTCAAAATTATGGTTTAATTGTAACGTCATGCAATCATCATAAAATGCAATGTGATTACGTGGAATTGCCATGAGTATAGTACACTTCTAATCACAATATACTTATCGAGAAAGCATTGAGAAGCAATGAAATTCACAATGAAAACATCGGTTAACGATTAAATACATTGTGAATTACAATAGTATTTTCTGATACGGTCTGGGTGTAACTTTATGCAAAAGCCGTCAGCATTTTAATTAGATAGATTAGTTTAGATTAGATTAGAGTAGGTAGGCTATAGGCTAAAATACCATTCACGAAAACCCAGGTATTTGTTAATTGTATTGAGAAAGGCAAGTTTAAAATCCGATTTAAAGTAATCTTTTTCCTTAACTTATTAAACCTAAAGTAAGGTACGCACGAAACCAAAACACTTTCTCCCGCTTATCATGCTTGAGTTTAGCTAATAGGAATTAATCAATTAAGTCGGAACATATTCTTCTAAGTTAATTGTTTACCAAATTTGTATTCTTTATGGTATTAAGAACGGTTAGACTAGTTATGGACTTGCTACTCTGTTCCTTCGCCCACGAGCGAAAGCGTTCAATAATAAGGGCCACTAACTCCCTCACATGAGAGTGTGAAGAGTTGAGCATTGTCTGTCTGTCTGATCAGAATCATGGTACCCTAGTTCCTCGTGACATATTAGTTGATAATCGACTGATAAGGAATCTACGGGTTATGCCATAAGCTATCAAATCTAGTAACATTCCCAATTTAGATAAACGTTTTCCCTAAAAGGTCATCATCCCATATTATGAGCTAATGAAATCACAACAAATACTACTTTCCTTTATCTGATTTATTATTATCTTTTATTCGCTTTATTTAGTTTACTTAGTTAACTGAACGAAAACCCCCAATGCACTCTTATAAAATCCTGCACTAGAAAAGAAAGATTGATTGGATCACCTCCGTTTCAATTCAGTTTCTCTTTAAGAATGACTCGAGGTCATACTTACCATCTACTAGCCTTTGGTTCAGTATTAGTAAGTCATACTTAGACCCCAACATTTACAAATATAAAACACCCACTGATCGGCGTTGTGATCATCCGACCATGACACAACCATCAGAAATCCATGAGATGTGTCTCTCATCTTCAGATGTCTCGTACGAATCGTTTGAATCTTCAGGCGTGTGTAGAATCTTCATTCTTCATCCGTTTTTGTTGATTCTTCTTCTGTTAGACTCGTATTTTGAAAACGAAGATCTTGGATAAGAGAAACCTCAGTGATGGGTACTTTGTCTCTAAATCTTGTTTCGGATGCCTTGAATCTTCAACTTTGCGTGAAATCTTCGTCTTTCACCCGTTTTTAGTGATTTTTCTCGTGCTTCCGTGTTTTCACCTTCTTGGCATAATATCACAAATTTAAGTATTGAGCTTTTATGCCAAGTATTAGTCTTAAATGATAAAGATATCGGTAGTTAAAACATGACTTTTTACGTGATATCAAGTATCCCACACTTAGACTTTTGCTTGTCCTCAAGCAAACTCATTCATAAAAGGCTTATAGAAAGATTCTATTTACACATATCTTTTAGAAATACCATTTCCAAAGAATATAAAGCTCCAGTTATGAAAGAATTCTCATGAGAAACTAAGGGTTTATAGAGTTTGATGCTTTCTTCAAGCAACTTAGATGATAATCATGACTAGGCAATCCTTATAGTGGGTCACTCAAATCACTCAGGTTTAGGGTTTCCTACTTGCTAGTGTTAATCACTCAGATATCCAGTCATGCAGCATTTTTGTCATACGCTTGATCAAGAATCAAATCTCCATCACTTTGGATGAGAACGGTACTAATATTTCAAGACATCTTAGAAAGGAATCGGGTTTTTGGTTTTAGAGAAGTGAAGAAGGTGTGTGAAAAGGAGGATTACGGGTTTTTCTTTCCTCGTATCGTTCTTGAAACTTGAGTGTTTTTCCGAGGAAGTTTAATTTTGTGTTTTTCATATTTTAAAAGACTTGATAGTGCAACCCTTTGTGGATTTTAATTTCCTTTCTGGACTTTTCTGGGTAGTGTCGGCATATATGTTTCTTGTTTTCTTTCTTTTTCTAATTTTTCTTTTCTTTTCTTTTCATTATGCCGGCCTTACCGATGGATATTTTTGTCCAAAATGTTTCGTATGGTATTGTGAGGTTGTGTTGGCTTTTCTTGTGGAAATTTGGGGAATTAAGAGTGTCTCTGAAAATTCTGGAAGACGTGGCTTCCGTAGGTTCGGGATGAAGATATAAAGGAAGGTTTTGATTGGATAGTGGGCGTGAAGAGTGAATGGATGTTTGGTGGAAAGGGGGTGTTGGGATTCCTTAGAAAGTATCGAGATAGGTTTTACCTATGCCACGTATGGCACTCATTGGTATGATCTCGAAATGTATTGCATGAGCAAGTTCTAATTCAAATGCATACATCGACACACACATGAAACGAAAAGTGAAGCATTTTAAATGATGAATGCTAGTCACGGGCTCAAACCTAACGAATCGAATGTTTTGATCAATGCCTAGCCATGTGTTGCCCTTTTTGTCCGTATCATATTCTAAGAAAACCATTTTATTTCTTTGTTAAAACTCGTTTCTTACTGTAATTTACATGTTTGGAAAATATAGGTTCTAAAGAATGTTGCTTTTGAATCCAAAGAAATTTGAAAATTTCTCCATTTTTAAGCCTTTTAATGAAAATATTGTTTATTTTACGGACAAGAGATTAAACTTGCGGTTGCAGACCGTATATCCCACACATAGAGGAACATTGTCTCTAATGTTCGAATCTATGTATTGAACAACTCTTATTGAAGTATCCCACACTTAGAATTTCTACTAATTATGAAAAATATCTCTTAGTATTTTGTGGATTCCAAGGATATCACACTTAGTGTTTGTAATGGGATATAGGTCGATATAATCTAGCAAATACGGATAAATAAACTACAGAAGTGAACGCGGAACTCCCTTATCGTCTATATGACTGTGAGCTGAGGATCTGAGTGGTAGACTGTGTTGGCTCCAATGTTTGCTGAACTTGGTTGGAATCGGCCTTCATGTATTGAACTCGAGCTCTAGCAGTATAACCTTTTTTCAATACCTCAACCAGTTTCCTCACGAAAATAACTAAGAAATAAAGGATAGATTGCAGAAAATGAAGCGATAGCTTGCTCAGGATGTAGGGAGAGTCATTCCAGTTGTAACGGGTTTTGTGACTTCACCGATTGACTAAAAGACAGATGATTATTCTCTAAATCATAGACTCACGGGGTTGCAGAAAACCTTTTCAAAAGTATTTTGAAAATGAAACAAACTGATGTATGATTTGGAGTTTAATTATGTACTTCCGCAAGATAAACAGTATTAATAGAAACACTAGTATTAGCAGATTAGGTAGCTAAGTATAGACATATCAAAAACACACATAATTTCAAGTTGAGCACACTTAGATTGTTGTCATACCTCAAAGCTCAAATAAGTGAGGGTGGGTGCAAGATGTCCTAGGTAACTAGGTTTCCGTATTTGTGAGTAAAAGGATGTTTGAGAATAATGGTGAAGTTCAAACTAGGAAGATTTTAAGGTTTTAACAAAAGACTTCAATGCATATGAGAATTTAAATTTCAAATCATGTTAAAAACCATCATTTTTATCATAAAAATCTGAGAAACTTAAACATTTATTCTAGGGCTTCATTTTTACTTATGGGGTTAGTTCACTACTTAAACTACTTTAACTACTACTGATAATCCTATGTTGGACACGGGTTGCCTCCTGAGAAGCGCTTGTTTTTGTTTGAGTCACTAGCTTGACTCCAAACCTATTTCTTGGGAAATCTAGGGGGATCCCTTGCATCCATCAGTAGACACAAGGGGAAATATTGGTACATACCTAGGGGATTAAGGTAGACTATGTTCAGGGTATGTCCAATCAGTGGAAGAGGCATGATAAAGTGAGTGATTTGTTTTACTTGAGGTAAAATAAATCTCTCAACTTTTTCTACCTCTTGAGTTTTGGGTTAATCTGGTTGGTCAAAGAGGTCCTCATCACTCCACGACATGTACGTCATTATGTAATGGAGAGATGGTTTGTAGGGTGCTCTTGATGCAAAACCCACCTTGCTTCCTAAAGCCTTTGGTTTGATGATAATGTTGTACTCTGAGCATGGAGGTGGGACAACGTCCATTAGTATATCCAATTTTGTAGCAACATTATCATCGAATACTTGGGTGTTTGTCTCCTCTAAGGTACTAGTGAAGTCTATTAGATCAGGAAGTAAATCATTCAAATGGATTTTTGGGATACAGTCAACCACAACTGTTTGCGGGATGTGTTCAACCATATCAGTTTGAATGAGTTCACTACTCAGAGTCGGTATGTGTTCCTTTAGTTCATGTGTAGTTGAGTCTTCTATGTAAATATCCAAATTCGTGTTTTCCATCTCGATCTCTTCGTCTACTTTGTCATCCTCGTTACTTCGACCGGAAGTTTCGAGTTGTAGTGGTTCAGAAAGTTCTTCTAGAACAAACCCTCCATCGGTCTTTGACGTTGATAGGTCGGAAAATAGGTGAATGTGAAGGTTTAGAAGATGGGGTTGGTGTGGGAGTTGAAGGGATATTGCAACCGAACTCATAAGAATGTAAGTCTGTGTGGGTGTAATAGATACGGAGTGTGTGCGTCTCTCAACTTTCTGTATCCTAGAGTTGGCTCTAGCTCGATTCCTACTCTCCTCACTACTCTTTTGGGCTTGTGTTGGTAGTTCATTAAAGATTTTAGACATATTATAAGTAACACTTCTAAGTATGTCTTCTTGTTCTTTAATCATTTCTTCAAGTGATTCGGAAGGAGGTGAGAAAGCAGCATTACTGTTGAGACAGGCTAAGGGCGTATCTCTCAAGTCAGGATTCTCATAGGGTTGTGGTATACTTACAAGGTGAGGTTAGTGTGGGTAGATTTCGAGTGGTTGGGGATGAAAAGGTAGGCATAGATGTGGTTGGAAAGTCCTGGGGTCATTTTGATACAGTGTTTGAGGATCTAAGTACCCTAGGTTATCCAAATACATCATACTATGGCTTTGGCATTCTCCATCTACGTGGGTATTATCGCACATGCTACATCTATTTTGGATTGAATTAACAAGACTTTGCATTTGATCTAATCGTTCCCATTGATTTAACATTTCCCAAGGGTTCATAATAGATGGCATAGGGAGAAGGTTTCAAAATTAACGTTGTGGGCGAGAAGGGAACTAATCGAACCTAAGGTAATCCTAACTACGCTAAACTACGTGCAAAAAGTAACTTTCTGATGAGGATGGTGAGTCCCAGTCAAAAGGATCTCTTAAAAACTAACTTATCTAGACATGCTACAAATTGTACTACAGTCCCCGGCAGCGGCGCCAAAAAACTTGATGCACTCCCCGTTGTAGTGTCGTTGGTGTTGTTGTAACGACTGAGGGGGCGATCAGGGGGTTTTAAAATTTATTTTGCTCAGGGCCTAAACCTCCGAACTACCTACTGGTACTGGGTACAAGTACCTAATACTAGTACGTGGTAAGGATGATCAAGGTCATCTCCAGACGGTCGAATTTGAAGCGGAGCTCGTTTGGATAATTAGGTCTTCAAGATAGGGTTAAGATAGTTGGTTTTGTGTTGGTTTTTATCTAATTTAAAATACTAAAGCAATAAAACTAAAATGAGCTAGCTAGCACGTATGGAACAACCAAGGATAGGGAAGACGTGGTTCACCATGACTTGGGATAGTATAATATCGGGATGGTGTTTATGATGGGGACACTTTCAGATTAATAGATTGACAGACCTTGGTGCAAACACTATAACCCTACCAATTAAATTCCCGTTGGTATGTCACTAGGAACTAGGTTATCATGATTCTGATCGGAGCAATACGCTAAAATTTCAATACTTACCTAGTTGAAAGATAAGCAACCTATCTTGGTGAAGCACCGAGGTACATGAATAAAGCAGCGTATTATCTTATAGGTTCGACCGTTCTTAACACCTAAGCTTATCTCTCGTTCTTCTAATTGTGTAACTAATTATTAACTTGTTATGTTTAAAGAAACAAATATGTAAGATCTAGGGGGTTTATGTATCTAAGTCACTTGGACTTTCCTTCCTAGACCTTGTTAATACTTAAGCTCTAATTACTTTGATTTGACCTAGACCTCTCCTTTTCAAACAGTTATACATCCCTGGATTATTTGCAGTTTATCAAAACGTGTTTCATATGTAGACCATACCTTTCAGTAATAACCATTTTACTTTATATAATAGTTCCATGGCTTCTGACGTTCAACAGGCGGTCAAGAGTAATTGACAGTGAGAATGACACTCTTAAACTAATTAAAAGCAAATGTAAATGTAAAGCAGTGCAGTAATGTAAACCTAATATGTACAACGAGTGGTCTCACTGTGTCTTACTTATTGCATGATATGGGTACAGATAACAACTTACCACAAGGTTCATGACTCCCTAACATCTACATTGTAGTCACGTGGATAACTGTAAAGGGTACTCCATAAATTAGGTCTGGTGTCATATATTTAAACAATAACAAAGTATAATAATTCCCATTCATATATGTTTCTCTTTATAAGTTTAAACTATGTTGGAATAAGTTGTTTTTACGATCCTATCAACTAAATGTGACAACCGACAATTTAGGACTTTAATTAGTGCCTAATCTACTTGTAATTACATGTATTTAGTTATATATTAATCTAAATATACGTGATATTTTGTGTAATTACATACACACTTACGCGATTTGATTAAATCGTGCACTTATATACCGGACGGAGTCCGACATCATTTACAATGGACGTTGGTGACAAAACTTTTAAATAAAGTGGAATTATCCAAACAAACATTATTTACATTAATATATTGTGAGAAATATATTACATGTATTTCGTATCAGTTAAAATGCCCCGAACGCAACGAAAGCACGCGAAACACGCCCAACAAAAGAAAATAAATCAAATCATGTTTTTATAACCCATTATTAAGTATTTCGATAAAATACTTCCGTTAAAAATATTTCGGATAAACTTTAACATAAAATGCGGAACAACATTTAAGTATTCATGAAGCGTAACATAATCGAGGAACAAGTAAATGAGCCCGAGACCCGCAAGTGGGTCGGCCCAGACCCGTGGACCTGACCCACCGACCCATTCCCCTTTTATTTCTTTCCTTTCTCATTTCCTTCCATTTACACACACATCAACACCTACTTTCTCTCATCTCTCTCTCTCTACCAAATCTCTATATCTCTCTCTCTCTCTAAAAACTGAGATAACAAGAACATCATCACCATAATCGTTCATCGTCATCATCAAGATGCAAGCAAAAGGATCATCATCATCATCTTCATCTTCTTCGATTTTCGATTTTGTTGGTAAGAAGCTTTAAAACCCTTTTAAATTACTTGTAAAGATTTTATTTACATGCTAGAACGTTTGCTCAATGAAGATTTGGCCAAAAACCGACTCAAAATGCGTTTTTAAAATCTGAGATACGAACAGCTCGTCCTGCGAGTTGAGATCCCAGATCCCATTTCGTCCTGCGAGGCGAACCAAGATCTCGACTCGCGAACCCAAACAACGAACCGAAACTGCGAACCAAACCCACTAGCAAGTTGACTTGCGAGTCGACCTGCGAGTTGACTTGAGAGTCGACGTGCAAGTTGACTTGCGAGTTGACTTGCGAGCCGAACCTTGTGCTGCGAACCCAACTCGGTTCGCAGCCTACTACCTTGCGAGCCGAACTCACCTCGCATCACTAACTCAGTTCGCAACACCTTTTTAGTCCGCAGCCAGACTAGGTCAATTTTCCCGATTTTAAATTCCAGATGCGATTTTAAATTCCAGCTCAACCCTAGCCAGGGGCTCTGCCCCTTGGACCCCGCCAGCGGCAGCAGCTCCTTGGACCCCGCTACCAGGGGCGCTGCCCCCGGACCCCTGTCATCCAGGAACTTGTAAATACTTTTCACTCTAAGTTTCGAACACTTACAAATAATGAAACCTTATACAACGATACATATAATAATAACACTTTCGAATTATTATTACAAACCGTCACCAACGGGCCATACTTGTTTTCAAATTACAAACGGATTACTAAGAAAACACTTGGACATTTGCTAGTTGAGTGGACAACTAGCATGGGTGATCTTTTAAGATACCAACTTATTTACTTGTTTACTTACAACCTTGTGCGTTTCAGATGCTAGAAGGTTGCAGGGTTCGGAGAACCAACATACGGGATTACACCCGACACCCTTACGGACTTACATCCGCTCTACTTGTTTGATTTCCCAAACATACTTGCTAAACTCAGGTGAGTCTTACAGCCCCACTTTTACTATTTTTCTACCTTGGGGTGAGATACTTAGCAACTGTTTTACATATGGGCACAATGTACTGAACTTATTACACTACTTTTTACACACATTGCATGAGTTACTTTTATCCAGTGAAATCCTCCTATCGTAAGTTGTTAGTTATGGACTTAAGCGCGATTACTAGTAAATAGATCCATTTGGGACTGACAATCCATGCCTGGGGTAGTAGCGCTACCACGGATTTCACCGTAGAAACAGGCATATTAGTATTTGTTACATATGAGTGTCCGGATAGCACTCACAGGGGTACTTTATATGATTCTTAATTGAATCATACTTACACACTGTTAAGCTTCAACTTATGAGCTCATGGCAACTGTGCTGACTTACTAGTTACTTACTTTGCTTGATAGCAACACTGGTACATACTTGTGGTTCATAACGATTACTTATTACTAAACCTGAAGATTCACCAACCTTTTTGGTTGACCCTTTTTAGCTTTGTATCTCAGGTACACAGACGGAGTAGGATTTCCCTTGGATACTAGCTAGAGTCGCATGATTTTCTAAATTAAATTTAACGGAGATTCTTAGCATTATCTTTTGTATATTTTGATTATGTAATAGAATCTCCCGCTACACGCGTGGACTCTAGGGAACAACATTTTTGTAATCGAAAACACTATGTTTTCAAACAATTTTATATTTGAAATGTAACTATTTTTAAACGTCTCATTTAGAGGTCATTTGCTATATACTTTGTGTTGTTGATAGTTGATTAGTAGCACCCCAAGGCTTGCTTCCGCTAAACACAGAATTTGGGGGTGTTACAGATTGGTATCAGAGCCTAAGGTTATAGTGAACTAGGTTGCATTTACTGGGCCTAGACAATGACCGTTAGGCAGTATTCCTCATTAAGTATGTTTAGGTTCAGCTGCTACATTGTATTGGTTTAATTTAACATAGCCTGATCAACTATGTACAATTAAATGAATATGATGTGAGATCTGAAAGGAGTCATGACTGAACAGGATACACTAGTTAACTCTGACCCCGAGAGAACTGGGACTCAAACATGTCTGTGTTAGACACTCAATAGGCTATTATGTGATATATATATATATATATATATATATATATATATATATATATATATATATATATATATATACACACACACATAGATAGAACTCTCTACGAATTTTAGGCTATATTATATGTACAAATATAGGCCTCATTCTTTCTAACGCTTTGTCTCAGAAATGGCAAACACACCACCCAATTCGTCTCGCTCTCATCCGTATGGATCACAAAACTCAAGGGTAGCTAGGAGGAACACTGGGTTACCTCGAACTAGCCCATATCCCACTCAAAACCAACTCAATAACCAGCCTCAAAGGCAAACAACAACGAGCCAATGGCGATGGTTATCAGACCGACTCGACACTTGGAGGGACGAGGAAGGAATCCAACTCCCCGCAACTAATGGAGGGTTTTCCAGCATGGAAGTCTCTCCCTATACCCAAGAACCTACTCACTTCACTGTTCCCGTGTTAGCTGCTCGAGTGCACCGCCACGAAAGCAGGCTACACAACATGGAAATTGAACAACGTAATATTCGCCCTAACTGGATGGAGAAAACTCAAGACAGTATCGCCCAATTATACATAGGCCAAGCGGGCATCTCTGAAACCTTGACCCGAACTCATGACCAAATGGAAGATACCACACAAACCATGGAGATCGTTCATAACCAAGTAATCAGTAACCAAAACGAGATCTCCGTTTTACAATCAAGGTTGTAAGAATGTGAGACGCGCCTGCGGGAGACCGATGATGCTCTCAGAATGGTTAGAAGACTTGCAGAGTCTGTGGACCATCTCACCTCACTGCTTCCACAACTCAATCTACACTAAGATTAGTGTAGTAAATATCTAGTGATCTATTATACTTCCGTAGGATCTATGTAATTCAACCGGATGTAACAACTCCCAACATCTTTTGCAAACTACCTAAGTCTGTAACTTTTGAAACTTGTAACTCAAAATTGTCTATAATCATTTAACTCTGTAATATCAATTGAAAATTTCTCTCTATGACTCGACACTATTAGTCTTTACATTGTGATGTGTATATTACCGCTTTTATATATACATCTACCTCAATAATCATTCTGGTGCAATCTCTCATGTACCTCTTGTTTCTTTCTTGAAGAATCATGCCGCCAAAGAAAAAAAGTTACAGCGATGCTGAAATTGCTGCTCTCTTTTCCCGAGCTGTGGCCGAAGCCCTGGCTACTCGGGAATCACCACGAACATCTAGGAGAAGTGATGACACCGCTGACACTACTCCTGTCATCAAACCTTGCTCTTACAAGGACTTTCTCAGCTGCAAACCATTATACTTCAAGGGCACGGAAGGTGCCATTGGCCTTATCCGATGGATAGAACGTATGGAATCTGTATTCAGTCTCTGCAACTGTACTGAGGATAACAAAGTTAACACCTTTCAAGAAGGTGCACTTACGTGGTGGAATACCCATGCCAACTTTGTGGGCATCGAGATAGCAAACCAACTTCCTTGGGCTTAATTGAAGAAGAAGCTAAGGGAAAAATACTGCCCTGAAGAAGAAATGCATCGATTGGAGGAAGAGTTCTGGCACCTGACTGTGCAGGGAACTGATATTGCTGGGTATACTACCAAATTCTAGCAATTTGCTTTGTTATGACCGGGATTGGTCGATCCGGAGGAAAAATGCATCAAGAGATACATCTGCCGCTTCCCCGAGAATATCCAGGGGAATGTCACCTCATCTAGGCCAACCACTATTGAGAGTGCAATCCGGTTGGCACATGAACTCATGGCACTAATCGTTAGCCGTGAGACACCTCTCCCATCCTCCAACAACAAACGCAAATCCTCTGATCACCAAAACCAACAACCCAACAAGAGGCCTGAGACTGTTAAGGCCTATACTTCGGGTTCTGATAACAAGAAAGGGTATGTTGGGAGCAAACCATATTGCTCTAAATGCAATCTTCACCATGATGGTTCTTGCCCATGTAACAAGTGCAAACGATTCGGGCACTTGGCTAAGGACTGCAGAGCAAACACCACTACAGCCACCAACACCAACGCACCCAAGACATGCTATGAGTGCAATGGTACTGGGCATTTCAGGAAAGATTGCCCGAAGTTGAAAAACCACAACAACAACAACAGGAACAACAACAACGCTCGAGGTAGAGCTTTCGTTCTCAACTCAAGGGAGGCCCGTTGATGCTGTGTAAACAGAGTTAAGTTTTATAAATAGAAATACCTTCTTACTATACACAACACAGACAAAAATACCTGGTCGTAATATAGTATAGCCTGATAAGTCCAAGTCGAACACAAGGAACGGATGTCAAATTAAATGAATTGGGAATTGCTACAAATAATGAAAGAAGTAAATAATGGGGGGCGTTTTAGTTCCGATCGAACAATTGGCGAACAATTATGAAAAACGAATTATCAAATGAAAATTAAAAGAAAATAATTAAAGAACAAATACTCAAATAAAATTATTTAATTCAAATGATAAAAGAAATGTATTCACTTAGATTACTTTTCTTAGAATTCGGTTATCACTTTATTGATTTGCTCAAACAATGGATTTTATTGCGACATGACAAATAAGACAACTCCCTTTCCGAGGTAAGTTAATCTAATACAATTAAGAAAGACATAAAGTTGTTTTCAACATGTTAACATTCAAGTAACGTTGCCCACCAAATTGTATTATATATTAAACCTACGCCGTTTATGTGATTTACTTTTGTGACTTGAATCAAAAAAGTCTATAACCAATAATAGTTATCTTGTTCATTAATGATTAATATCGATTATTAACCCTAACCTGTCAAACTCAATATATTCAGCAATAATTGCTAACCAAAATCAACAATCATCAATAATCTATTAATCAAAAGGAACTCAATCTCAATTGACCCATAAACCACGTTAGGTAACCACTAATAATAAATCAACAATCAAGGATTAACAAGTAAACACATAAACAATCATAAAATCCGATAGTTTTCGCAAATCAATAATCAAACCATCATCTAAGTATCATCATCCAAGTAAATACATAAAAGACTTAGCCAATCATATTGTTACAGAAACTCAGATCCATAAACATAACCAAAATCATAATTAAATAAAAAGGATTAAAGTATTCGAACGGAGAAACCAAAATAATTATTGAACAATTGAAAGAGGCTTCGATTCTCCTTGCTTCTACCTTCGAAAATTGCTCTAAAATGGTGTTGGAGTGTATGAAAATCGGCTGGAGAGAAATATGAATTGATTCCCCACAAATGAAGTGAATTAGGGTTTTTTAAGTATTTTGTCGAATCAATCCATACGCCGTATGGATTTTCCATACGCCGTATGGATATAAAAGCCCAGCAGGCCAAGCCCGCGTAACTGGTGGTCCGGCTCAAGCGATCCATACGCCGTATGGATGAGAAATTTCAACTTTTCAACCATTCTACTTTCTTCTTCAAACTTCAACCTTTTTAGCTTCTTTTCTTCAATATAAGCTCGATTTCCGTTCCTTTTCCAATTCAAGCTCCAATAAACTCCTATTTGCAAATATGAACAAAATAAGTATCGTATTCAAATAAAATGCATAAGAAATCTATTGAACAAAGGGGTAATTAGTATTATAATCTAGTACATTTTGGCGTTCATCAAACATCCCCCACTTGAATCCTACTTGCCCTTAAGTAGATTATCGATTAAGACTTTCAAAAACTTTCAATATGAACGGCAAGTAAAGGTGCAAAAGGACTTACATACTACCTAGCATTTCACAAACCAAATTCTTATCCTAAAATTGCTTCTACTATACAGCTTGGAAATCAAGAAACTCTTCTAGGAAAACAATTTTTAATATATTATTATTAGGCGTAAAAGATAACTCACAATGATTATCGATATTGTTGTCCACCTAAACAATCTATAATTCAGAAATTGAGCTCAACTTATTATTCTTCTAGCAGGCTATTCCTTTGATTTTCAATAGCAAAATACCCTCATACAACTAACGTGCTACAATTCTCCACATAGTGAATATCCAATTAAATCAATCATTTTTCAAACCAAGACATTGGTGACAGGTCTGTACCTCGGTACAACAGAGCGACATAACTTGGCTTTAGTTTTTTAGTTCGTGAGTCCTTTGTACTCTTTTCTTTTTATCTATATTTTTTATATATCAAATATACTGACGGAAACCAGGTCTGTACTTACGTACAATAGAGGAGACAACACCCAGTATATTCCCAAATGACGATAATCAGGATTCCAAAATTATGAATTATAACACGCTATCATATAAGAATTAAGACTAATGTCATACCTTGCTAAAAGATTTTCTTAGGAAAAATCCTACTTTATGCATTAAATTTCTTAAAAGCTCAATAACATTCATATAGATTACCTATCGATACATCATATGATGAACTATCTAATATTTAAAATTAAGTTCATTTCATCCATTGAATTCCCAAAATGTGTTACAAAATTTGCTAAACTTTACAAAGAATACAATTTTTAAAAGAAAAATTTGGGTTTGAAAAATGACTAACATAGAATGCCCTTTAAATTGAAATTTGCCAATATTTACCATTCATATCTTAAGGACAAACAAATTTCTTTTCCCCTGATGTGACCTAAAAAATCATGTTTTTAGGAACATTATTCTACACTTATTAGACTCATATTTGGTAAAAACATCTTAAAACATCTATTATTTACTTAAAATCATCAAAGTGGTCTAATTACGAGCGTTGCTGTTAAAATCACCAAAAACATCCCTTTATCACGCAAAACGAGTCAAATAACGTCACCTTAAATATTCCCTTCTTAGAACACTTATGGAATTGGATCTTAATTCATATTTTATAATTCTATAGGAAAATCCAAGATCGGTGGTGAAAGAATCAGAAGGAACGGACGAAAGACGGAAAAGATGTGCAGTCTGAAAGCTCTTCGATCGTCATTCGGAACACGCAAAAGTCAACCACCTCCAAATTTGTAAAACTAAGTGTCATTAGAAGCGTAACGGAAAAATGAATCCAGCGACACAAGAATCAAGCAAAACGGATCCCGAACGAAGAAGATACGGACGAACCAAGCAACCGAGGACTCAGTATACAGCAAATGGAGCACCAACCCCCCCCTACCCCCACCTAGGTACCGTATACGGCCCTTAGGGTGCTGTATACATGGGGTTTCCTCTTGTTGGGTGCCGTTTGACCCCCTTGGTCCACTTGCCCCGTATGCTGCTTTGATGCTTGTATTTGGTGCCTAAGGACTTGTACCATGGCTACCTCCCTTCTCCTATAAATAGTGTCTTCATTTCCACCATTCCACACACCTCTCATCTCATTTCTCTCATTAGTTTAGCATTCTCTCTCTAGCACTACTCTTAGGAGTTAGAGGAGAATTAGTAGGTAGTTTAGCATTCTCTCTCTGGCACTACTCTTAGGAGTTAGAGGAGAATTAGTAAGGTAGCTTTTGTAATAGAGTTGGAATCATCGGAAGATCTCCTTTGTAATATTGTTCGGGATATTTCAGAGCTCTATCCGTGAAACCTTTCAGCTACTATTCAATCTACGCATTGCTTTCAGTTATTTCTATCCTTATCTTTCATAATGTTGCATGCTATTATTATGTTTGATTTAGGATACATTGCCATAATTAGTAAGTAGATTAGCTATTGTGTTTCTTATGATGTAGTTAGCTTATTAATATTTGGGGTGATGCTACTTTGAATACAATTGGGATAACATCATTATGAAATAACGGAGATAACGTTATACGGATTTCATTTGTATAGCACCGGAAACATCACGAATGTGTGAAGTACGGAACGTGGAAGCTATGAAAGTCGTGGGCACAATCCATTGTGGAATAATGATCCCAATTGTTGAATATTGAAAACCGGTGAACTGTTAACTATACATTTATGATTTTAAACTAAATTATCGTCTTTCATCCAATAAACGTGGTTAGAACCTTTATGTCAAGGAGTCGCGAACCTTATTCAAACGGTCACTACTTATCTGTGTTGTCTAAAATTAACATGGTCTGATTTCGAAGCAATGGAAATACTGTCTACCCATCGTATAGTACACTATGGATTAATCAGGGATTTATTGGTTTGGGATTATAATGTGAACGGGTTGTTTAGCTATCATAGATGGTTTTACTGTAATACAAGTTTAGATATATTGAGTTCAGATCGCTATAAAGTATGTAGCCCAGTTAAAGCCCTAATACGACTGAGTATCCGGCTTAGCCTTGGAAACACCTCTGGTGGAGTACAAACACGTGGAAACTACGGAAAGGTCAAAGGCTGTATACTGTCTCACATCCTGCATTAGTCTGCGATCCAGGAAAGACTATAATACGGGTGAATACACAATGTAACCGTGGAAAACTCTATGGGTTGAAGACTGTATCACAGCCGAAAATCTCTGAACTCAATCACATCCATTAATGTATATGTTAGATATCTTTGTCTGTGTTAAGAAAGATCAGTGGATAAATTGCGGACTGTTGCCTTATTCCTGCACCCCATCTGGAGGGTCACTTGGTATCATCATAAGAGACGGTGAGGGGGGTTTCAAGACAGTCCGATCTGATCAGAACCTTGACAGCCTAGTACTCAGTGACATGTTGATCGGTTTTTCTGATCAGTAGGGTACTAGTGTTTACACCACAAGGTATCTACGTGAACGTAAGACACAAATCTTAAAAGACGTTTTCAAATATAAAACCCCAATACAGCATCACCCCACGTAAAAGCTAACAAAGTCATAACAAACACAAGTTCCCCTATACTGATTCAACTTACTGCTTGTTATTTACTATTTTAATTAGTTTTAATTTTAAGTACGGATCTAAGTATAAAACCCCCACTCAAAACTATTTTCAAACCATTGCTAACTTGAACTTTCGTATCGACAAGTCGTTTCACAATACGGTTAACTCTTTTGAACGACCCTAGGTCATACTTCAGCTATACAGCTCTAGTAGAACTTAGGTCCCCAGCTAAATATAAATTTTAAAACTTCCACGGACGTGCTGCCATACGGTCGCGTTTGACAACGCGTGATGGTTGGTGGCGCGTCAAGTTTTTGGCGCCGCTACCGGGGAAGTTAATCGTAAGATTCTGAGGTGTCCTGATGAACTTTCTCTATAAGTGATACCCGTAGATTAGATTTCTCTCCTGTAACCACCGAAAATTCTTTCCCACAATCCACAACGATATTCGACCCGATCATCTGGATCTGAACCTCTCATTTTCGTACCTGATCCTGAGTCGATTATCCGTACCATTCGCAAAGAAAGACGTTCCCATTTTCCACAAATGGCCACTCGTGTTGCTCTCGCTGATAGTACCAAACCATCCATCGAAGGACAGGGAGGACCGATCAGCTATCCAGTGATCGACGGAGCATCTTTCGAACTCAAATACCACATTGTCCAACTCATCAAGGACAACTGTCAATTCCACGGATTACCCCGTGAAGATCCTAACGCTCACATCAACAAATTCATTCAAATCTCCAACTCGTATAAGCAGAATGGGGTTGATCTGGATATAGTCCGCCTATACCTGTTCCCCTTTTCTCTCGCCTTACATGCTTTGAGCTGGTTTGAGGGGCTTGACACCGGATCAATTACCTCATGGGAGGACATGGGAAACAAATTCCTTACAAAATACTTCCCTCCGTCCAAACAGACAAAAGCCAAGAATGACATCGCGAACTTTTCACAAGCTCACGAGGAGTCAATCTACTCAGCATGGGAGCGATTCAAGAGTTTGGTGAGGAGATGCCCCAACTACCAGATGACCAAGACCGACAAACTCTATACCTTCTATAATGGTCTTAATCCCATCCATCGCATCACGCTTGACGCAGCCGCTCAGGGCAACTTCATGAAGCTAACCGACAATGAAGCTTGGGCCTTAATCGAAGACATGACAATGCATCACCAAGACTGGAAGTCCGATGAGTAACCCTCATCCTTGCCTATCGAGAGCACCGCACAAGCTGAAGCAATCAAGTCTCTAAGCGAGCAGATCGAAACTCTAACGAAGCAGATTGGAGAGCTGAAGAAGCAGCCACAGCAGGTTCAGCAAGTGCAAGCTTGCCAGGACTGTGTCAACCATCCTACCGAGGAATACGCTGTGGAGTACGAAGATCCTACCGACGGAACTGTCTACTATGCCCAATTCCCAACCAGACAACAAAATCCACCTGGCTTTGCTAGAACCTCTCTGCCAAGAGCATGAGGATCCCAGTTTCCTCCACGGAACAATCAACCACCCACGTTTAAGCCTCGATATCCGATGTACCCACAACAACCACAACTTCCATACAATCAACCACTTCCATTAACCGCCACTGAGGATAAAAAACCTGCTGAACCGGTGAAGACAATCATCCCAGTCACGAGTACTGATGACAACCTGAACAAGTTTATCTAGGGTCAGAACACTTTCAATCAGAAGATGACGGCTAGGCAAGATCAAACCGACCTATTCCTTTGAAATCAACTCTCGGTTCTTAAGAGCCTCGAGAATCAGATTGGTTAGTTAGCCCACCGTCTTGACACTCGTCCCCAAGGATCGCTACCGAGCAACACTGTTCACAACCCCCACATTGAGGAGGTGAAGACTCTGAACTCCACGGATAACCAGAAGGCACCGAGCCATTCTGAAGCTTCTTCTCCGGTGAAGAACCCTACTCCTGTCCCGCCGACAGTTGAGACCAAACCTGTACCTACCCCTACTCAGGAAGTTCGAGTCCCTTCCCTCATCGTATCGGAAAAAGATTTAACGCTAAATCTTTCAAACTCGATGGAAAATTCTTAGACACCGTGTTTAGAATCCCTTCCGGCTCCAAATACATTCGACCCATGCTGGTTACTAAGGAAAAGGTACCCGAAGTACCTAAAATCTCTCTTAACGCTGAATGCTCCGTCGTCATCCAGAATTCCCTTCCGGAAAAACTAAGAGACATGGGCTTATTCACCCTGCCCTGCTCTATCTATCACTCTGGCATGATTCATTCCTTGGCCGATCTCGAAGCGAGCATCAACCTCATGCCCTACTCACTCTACTCCAAACTTGAATTAGGACCACTGCAACCTAATGGAATGAGCGTCCAGCTTGCCGATCAAACTATCCGATATCCTAGAGGCATAGCTGAAAACGTCATGGTAAAAGTGGATAGGTTTTATTTCCCAACTGACTTCGTAGTGATGGATATTCAGGAAGACATCAATATCCCCATTATCCTAGGAAGGCCTTTTATGAATACTGCTTGTGCTATTATTGATGTTTACTCGCAGACTATCAGCCTCAGAGCACATGGACAAACTATAGCATACAAGATCAACCAGGATGATGAGCTTCTGACTGAGCATGCAGAAATATATGCCATCTCTATGGGCAGGATCACTTCGGATGACGACACTTTTGATTCGGAACCGTCAGACACCTAAGTGCCTGATGAGCACACTTGCCTCATATCATCAACAGAAGAGTCAGGGTCAGAAGAAGAGACGGGAGATTCAGAACTAGATGAGTCAGAACCGGAAGAAATGGAGGAAGAAGAAACTGAGCAAGAAGAAGAAATGGAGGAATCTGAAGAAGAAATGGAAAAAGACCCTAAAGAAGAAGACTTATACCAATCCACTCCACCACATCACAGCTTACCTGATCTCACCTATCCGACAGAAGAAATCATGCAGATCGAGAACATTATTCCCCTGTCAGATGACGAATCAGAGGACAACCCACTTACTGATGAACCACACGATGCAGGATTCGGTATGACTATGGAGTTCCTTATAGCCTCAGCTATAGACCCCTCTAAGCCTCTTATCTCACCTCGACTCGACGCTCTGCTAAATATCGAGAAAACCATTGCATTATCAAAGCAACACCCAGAGCTTAGAGACAAACTCCTGATGAAGATCTCAGCTTACAAAGCTTCCCGGTTACCGGAGTTGCATTCAAAGGAACCTACCTTCAATGCATCTGCACCTCGAACCCTATTCGAATTTGGAGGTACCTCTGAATCCAGCCGAGATGTTGACTCTCAGGAGGGGAGAGATATAGAAATGCATTCTTCACAACTGATATCTCAAATCACCGACGACACCCAACCACCATCCGATCATGTTGAGTTCCCTGATTCCCAGGCTAGGGATTCTCCACTGATTGAGAGTGACGAGGATGATGTCATCTACACTGACATACCAATAGATATCTGGTCTATCCATCTCCCTACACCTCCTGTTAACCCACCTTCTCCAGAAATTCTAATCATTACCAACCACGAGGAAATGATAAGTGCCATCGAAGAGTTCGAGAATGACATACCCACTATGACTAGCATTATCCTTAACTCGACCAATGAGTACACTCCACGACAATAAGCCTTGATTGAGGAAATCATACCCGAGTCTGAAGTTAACCAAGCCGAGAATTCCCAAGATTATAGATTCTTCCACAATCGTCTCAATGCCTTCGTCGAAGATCTCGCTGCTCAGCTGGTACAACAAAACACTGGACCTACATCTGAAGAGCTGGAGTTCTTTGAAGAACAAAAGCGCATCTACCGGAAGATCTATGACACTCTGATCAGATCTGCATTCCCATTTTCCCGCGAACAAAGTGAGTTTTTGCATTTTTTCCACAAGGAAATGTACCGTGCTACTGGAAACACTGATGCAGATGCTGATATTCGACTGATGAATAATCTTCGGGGCATACTTAATTCTATGGCAAGGAATGACCACATTGACGAGACTTCTCCTCACAGGTTCTACATAGACTGCACTATTGAGTTTCATGCTCACAAGATTGCCGAAGATCTCGAGTATGTAAGTTTTACTGAAAGGTCGTGTGACATCCCTTCCTCTATACCAGAAGGTTCGATGGTTAACATCGCGACCTTCCTCACAGATCGGATCCAGGAAATCTTTGCTGAGGATAATCCGGATGAGCATAGGGAAATATTCCACTATGGTTTGTGTGAGATTTACGATATAGTATGCAACACCTTCAAGGACTCAAATCTCATGTTCACCAGCTATCAAACCAAGCTTCTCCAGGATATTCATGATTCAATTCGAGAAATAAGAGGGAACTCTGGCATAGCAGATCATGACACTTTACACCTCCAATTTCTCGGATTCATGGACTCATTTAGACGGCAGCACCCTCAGAGAGAGATGATTGAATCTGATGGTTCTCGCGGACCTTTATCAAGAACAATCAGGGATATCATCTGGGATCTTCTACACATGAGAAGGGTTACTAAGCAACATCTTGAAAGTTTCCCTATCTTTTCAGAAGAGATTGCAAACATCGTTGAAATCATTTCTCGCCACTTTCTGAGGATCTATCCATGCAATCCCAGGATTCCACTTCTGAGCACTTCCGACCCTGGAGGTTCCAGCACCAACTAGACTAAAGGAAGGCAAAGTCAGGCTCTCGAATATAAAAGCAACGCTTTTTGGGAGGCAACCCATGGAATAAAAGTAGGAAAGAGAATCTGAGAAATGAAGAAGATCTCCCACTATCCTTCACACTTGGATGAACCCAACTATTATACAAAACATCTTCCGAATACAACTCATTTTGCAAATAAACCACTCATCTCAGAAAATAGGAAATTATTTTTAAATAACCAAATAATTCATGTGTTTCGGGCCTTTGAAGTACTTGCATACTACTTTTATGCATTATGCTCGAACTCGTTTAAAAACACATGATTTATAAAATTGATTTGTATTAGAAAACATCTTTCAAAATCTGAGACAGTGATTTCTTTTCATTTGCAAAAACAAAACCGAGTTTGTAAAAAGGGTCCATCCAACGTGTTCATACTTAAGAGATCACTTCAAGAAAATGAAAATTGAGGTGTTGAAATGACGAAAGAATGGAGATAAGCAAGTCGCTTGGAGCCGAGCCGATCCTCATTAAGAACTCAGAGGAAGATCTTGGCCACATCTCCTTCTGCAAATTCAGAACCTCGGCTCCTATGCAACTTACTATCTGGGGAGTATATGATCCTTTCCTCTTTTATCTGTTTTTACCATTATTCATATTTATTTGTTTCATTAGTGTGATAATAAAAGTAGTCTATACTCTATCCTAAACTTATCACTAAGTGTGGGATTCCAGCCCAAACAAAACACTTGAGAAACATTTTCTTACATGTTCAAACTCTAAGTGTGGGATTTTACAATCTCAACTCAAGAGAACATTAGGGACAATGTTCCTCTAAGTATGGGATAGCAGGTATAGAATACCTTGGTTTGTTTTTATGATTTTAGTTTAAAAATAGTTAACACATAAAATGTTCCTCTAAATTTTTTAAAATTTTTCAATTTTTAAAACATTTTTCAAAAGAAAACGAGTTTAATCATCCGATTAACTCTGAATTTTTGAGTCTTAATGTTTTAAAGAGAAGTCGTTTTCAAAATATGAATAAGTTGTTTTAAAATACAAGGAAAATGAGTTAATAATTGCTTAAGCAAGAAATGAGAATCTAGTAAGAACATGACTAGGCACATACAACCCATTTGCAGTGAGGACTTGAGCCTTAAAAGCATTCAATTTTAATGCTACATTGTTCATTTCTTGTGTGTGCTGATGCATGTATATCTGAATTAGAACTTGCTCTTGACATACGCTTCGAGATCACATTGGTGAGTACCGTACGCAGTATAGATGAAATTAGATGACCTTGACATTCCTTAGGATTTAACCCACTTTTTAGCCTTCTCTTTCAAGCCCAAAACCCTTTCCGATGCTCATTTTTAGTATCGATGATCCGCTTAGAAAACCCTGTTGAGCCTAAACCTTTTCGTTTCATAAAACCCACATGTTCGAACCCCTACTCTCCCAAATATCCCTAAAACTTATCTTTGAATTTCTGAGGTTATGAGAAACACTTTTTAGAAACGTCCCTTCGGATTGTCCCGCTCCCTCGAGTTCTCCGAAAAGAAGTATCCTCGGTGTGAAAAATAGACACCATAAAAAGGCTCGAAGAAGAAAGATAAGAAGAAGGATTTCTACATTTAATAATCCTTGGAAATTCTCTGGCAAAAAAGTTCTGAAAGAAAAAGAAAATAGAAAAAAAAGAAAAAAAAAAAAAGAAAAAAATAGTTCCGAAAAAAAAAGAAAAAAAAAAGCTTAGTGCTTCAAAGTATCACCCTAAAAAGAAGAAGATCCGATCGGAGACAAAAGCTACTTTACTTTCATCCGTTTCTAAATTAAGTTTTCCTTGACCTTAGGAGTCCTAAGATAAGCAACACCCTTACACCTAAAAATTTCCACTATCCATACCCATTAACCCTTGCAACCATTACAACCCCTGAATGTCTTAGGATAATTAGCATCGTCCTCACCTAAGTGGTAGAGATCCGATTCTCGATCAAGCTTATGATGATGAGTACTGCATGACTAGCTAATTGAGTGATTTCTTTGTTTAGAATGTTAGGAAACCCGAAACACTCTTGAGTGAATTGGGTGACCACTTTAGTGAGATCGCCTGGTCATGTATACTCCAAGATCATGAGATTTGGAAGTATGCTTAAGGAAAGTCATTTCTTGTTTCTGAAATAATTATCTTATCTTTCCTGATATTTTTAAAGCAAAATGAGAAAATGATAACTTTTAGAAATGTTCTGACTCACCCCTAAAAAGATTTTTAAAATATCTTTTTTTTACGAGGCATGGATGTGTTGCTTGAGGACAAGGAACGTCTAAGTGTGGGATACTTGATGTGACCTAAAAGGTCATGTTTTTAGGCACATTATTCTACACTTATTAGACTCATATTTGGTAAAAACATCTTAAAACATCTATTATTTACTTAAAATCACCAAAGTGGTCTAATTACGAGCGTTGCTGTTAAAATCACCAAAAACATCCGTTTATCACGTAAAACGAGGCAAATAATGTCACCTTAAATATTCCCTTCTTAAAACACTTATGGAATTGGATCTTAATTCATAATTTTTAATTCTATAGGAAAATCCAAGATCGGTGGTGAAAGAATCAGAAGGAACGGATGAAAGACGGAAAAGATGTGCAGTCTGGAAGCTCGCCGATCGTCATCCGGAACATGCAAAAGTCAACCACCTCAAAATTTGGAAAACTTAGTGTCATTAGAAGCGTAACGGAAAAACAAGTCCAGTGACACAAGAATCAAGCAAAACGGAGCCCGAACGAAGAAGATACGGACGAACCAAGCAAACGAGGACTCAGTATACAGCAAATGGAGCACCAACCCCCCCCCCCTCCCCCCACCTAGGTACCGTATATGTTACACTAGCTGCCGTATACTGTAAAACCCCCAAATTTAATGTTTTGCGGAAGCTTAACTTGGGTGTTACTAATCAATAATCAAAGCACACATGTATATAGCAAATGACTCTATATGCGTCGTTTTAACAAAATATATTGATTATAAAAGGTTTACAACAATTTGAACTCATACATAGCTCGTGTTCGTAATATGAGAGATTTTAATACATAATTAGTTATACAAAGTCTAATAATGCAATGAAATCTCTGAAGTTTGCATGAAGACTCGAGCTACTTATGCATTCCTGATGGGCAGTCCAGTCCTACTGCTGAGTACCCGTGATACATGCTAAATCAGCTAACGCTGGTGAGCTCACAGGTTTAGATATCAAATACTAGTGTGTGAACCGCAAGATTTAAATGTTGATTTGCATCCAGCAAATGATAATGATAGTGTATACAACCATGAGCGCATAGTCTGAGCTTAACTCGAGGGTCGGGTCCCATATAGAGAATTCCGAGCGAGGTGCCTCCACGAGTGCCTAATCTACACTCGTTTTCCCAAATATTAGTACGTCCGTTGCAGAGGTTAGCGCGACTAACCCGGACGAGGTGGGTCAATTCTATATGGTACCATATACTAATATTCACGCTACTTTCGTATTACCAGACTATACTGACGGAGGACTTTGATTTGATTAGTTGAAAACAACTCATGTAGTATATTGAAATATGTACTCACGTTCACGTGTTAAAAACAGAGCAATGTATCACACCCCTAGTAAAACAGTAAAAAGAGGGGCCATGAGACTCAACTGAGCCTGAAGAGTTTATCTAAATAAACTGAGATTGATTAGCCAAGAATCGAAGTCCAAAGACTTGTAACCTGAGGGTGTCCACGTCACGCGATGGTTATTAACATGTGAAGGCATCTAATAAGACTACCTTGTAGTTGTTTGTCCAACTAGAATGTCCAAATGGTTACAATTTAGTTGATTGTTTAAGTGTTTGAAAATGTGTACGGCCCGTTGGTGATTGTTTGTAATAATAATCCCACATTATTATTTTGATGATTTTGAAATGTTATACCTAAAAGTAAGTTCCAATGTGTTTTAGAAGTTTTGTCACATTCGTGTTTGATGTTATACAAGTTTAACACCTTGTGTGAAAGTTTAGATGTAACACCATTACTCGTGACCCTAGGGTAAGGGCGAAGCCCGTTAATGACAGGGGTCCGGGGGCAGCGCCCCTGGTAGCGGGGTCCAAGGGGCAGAGCCCCTGGCTGGGGTCGAGCTGCCAGGTCAGCTTGGAAAATTTTTATTTCTACTAAATTGCTTTGGTGAAAAACGCATCTGGACTTGAATTTGGGTGAAATCGAGTGATAAAATTTTAGGTCTCGACACTTAGTAAAATTCGTGTTTTCTTGGTTCTGTTTCATGCGACATAGCGTGCGACATACGGCTTTGTGTCGCTAAGTGCGACATAGTCTGTTGTGGCGCAGATCATATCTGCGACATAAGGACTTGTGTCGCTAAGGGCGACATCCGCAGTTTAATGCGACGTAGGGCGTTGTGTCGCTATATGCGACGTCCATAATTTCTGCGACATAACTATTTGTGTCGCTATATGCGACATCCGTGATTAGTGCGACATAGTGGCTTATGTCGCTATATGCGACATAAGGTCTGATTTAGCGACATAAAGGCTTATGTCGCAGGTGGCCTGGAGCCTCTGCGACATAACGCGTTGTTGGCCGGAAAACGAGCTGAAATGGTGTTTTCCGGCATCCGTTTGACCTGAGACTACTACCCAACCCATATTTGGACATTTCAAGCTTAACTAAACAATTATAAGCTGAAAACAATAGAAAACGAGAGGTGTCGGGATTTGTCGAAAACTTACAAAGTTGCGAATCGCGAATCCAAAAAGATGGAAACGTAGATCGTGACGTGGTGGTTACTTTTCTTCAAATGAACGAGATGATTCGAGGTGGTTTACTGGTGTTATTTTGTGATTTTAAGTGATGGTGGTGGTAGTTTTTGATGAGAGAAAGGGAGAGAGAGTTTGGAGATGATGATGATATTGAAATGAGGGAAAGGGGTGGGTTCTCCCCCCCTTGGTGGCTGATTTCGGTGGGGGGGCCCACCGGAGTGTGGGTCTCCACTTTTTAACTCTGTGTATTCGCGCTCCGTGTGGCGTTCATTTAAACATTAAATAATTATTTTATATATTTAATTATATGTTTTAAAATTTAAATGTTTATTTATTATTTTTGTCAAAGTATTTTACCAAATACTTAATAACTTAAATAGTTTCGTTTGTTTGGGTGTTAAGTGTGTAAGTCGCGTAGACGTTTATTTTACAATACGAAATGAAATTGAAATATTATCAAAATAATATTTTTGGGTATGATACCGTTATTAAATAATTTTATGTTATTCAATAAAATTGATTCACCAACGTCCGTATTTATTTGAACCGAATTACATTCGATTTGAAACTTGTACGATTTAATCAAATCGCATATTCGTATATATTCAACAATATATATATCGTTACATTAATTAGCCTAACACAGAACTAATTACATGTATTAACAGAGGGTTAGGCACTAATCACTAGTCCTAATTTAGCGGGTGTTACATATACAACCCTTACGGTGCTGTATATGGGGGGTTTCCTCTTGTTGGGTGCCGTTTGACCCCCCTTGGTCCGCTTACCCCGTATGCTGCTTTGATGCTTGTATTTGGTGCTTAAGGACTTGTACCATGGCTACCTCCCTTCTCCTATAAATAGTGGCTTCATTTCCACCATTCCACACACCTCTCATCTCATTTCTCTCATTAGTTTAGCATTCTCTCTCTAGCACTACTCTTAGGAGTTAGAGGAGAATTAGTAGGTAGTTTAGCATTCTCTCTCTAGCACTACTCTTAGGAGTTAGAGGAGAATTAGTAGGGTAGCTTTTGTAATAGAGTTGGAATCATCGGAGGATCTCCTTTGTAATATTGTTCGGGATATTTCGGAGCTCTGTCCGTGTAACCTTTCAGCTACTATTCAATCTACGCATTACTTTCGGTTATTTCTATCCTTATATTTCATAATGTTGCATGCTATTATTATGTTTGATTTAGGATACATTGCCATGATTAGTGAGATGATTAGCTATTGTGTTTGTTATGATGTAGTTAGCTTATTAGTATTTGGGGTGATGCTACTTTGAATACAATTGGGATAACATCGTTATGAAACAACGGAGATAACGTTATACAGCTTTCATTTGTATAGCGCCGGAAATATCACGAATGTGTGTAGTACGGAACGTGGAAGCTATGAAAGTCGTGGGCACAATCCGTTGTGGAATAATGATTCCAATTGTTGAATATTGAAAACCGGTGAACTGTTAACTATACATTTATGATTTTAAGCTAAACTATCGCCTTTCATCCAATAAACGTGGTTAGAACCTTTATGTCAAGGAGTCGCGAACCTTAGTCAAACGGTCACTACCTATCTGTGTTGTCTTAAATTAACATGGTCTGATTTCGAAGCAATGGAAATACTGTCTACCCATCGTATAGTATACTGTGAATTAAATAGGGATTCATTGGTTTGGGATTATAATGTGAACGGGTTGTTTAGCTATCATAGATGGTTTTACTGTAATACAAGCTTAGATATATTGAGTTCAGATCGCTATAAAGTATGTAGCCCAGTTAAAGCCCTAATACGACTAAGTATCTGGTTTAGCCTTGGAAACACCTCTGGTGGAGTACAAACACGTGGAAACTACGGAAAGGTCGAAGGCTGTATACTGTGTCACATCCTGGCATAGTCTGTGATCCAGGAAAGACCGTAATACGGGTGAATACACAATGTAACCGTGGAAAACTCTGTGGGTTGAAGACTGTATCACAGCCGAATATCTCTGAACTCAATCACAACCATTAATGTATATGTTAATCAGTCACCACCTATTTTAAATCTTAAATGCCTTGCCTAGCTTAGATATCTTTGTCTGTGTTAAGAAAGATCAGTGGATAAATTGCAGACTGTCGCCTTATTCCTGCACCTCATCTGGAGGGTCACTTGGTCTCATCATAAGAGACGGTGAGGGGGGTTTCAAGACAGTCCGATCTAATCAGAATCTTGACAGCCTAGTACTCAGTGACATGTTGATCGGTTTTTCTGATCAGTAGGGTACTAGTGTTTACACCACAAGGTATCTACATGAACACAAGACACAAATCTTAAAAGACGTTTTCAAATATAAAACCCCAATACAGCATCACCCCACGTAAAAGCTAACGAAGTCATAACAAACACAAGTTCCCCTATACTGATTCAACTTACTGCTTGTTATTTACTGTTTTAATTAGTTTTAATTTTAAGTACGGACCTAAGTATAAAACCCCCACTCAAAACTATTTTCAAACCATCGCTAACTTGAACTTTCGTCTCGACAAGTCGTTTCACAATACGGTTAACTCTTTTGAATGACCTAGGTCATACTTCAGCTACACTGCTCTAGTAGAACTTAGGTCCCCAGCTAAATATAAATTTTAAAACTTCCACCGACGTGCTGCCATATGGTTGCGTTTGACGATGCATGACGGTTGGTGGCGCGTCATCCCTCATCCCCCACTTTAAAAATATGCAATGTCCTCATTGCAAAAAGAAACAATAATATAAGGAATAGAAAATAAGTGAACAGGAACTTCCCTGAGCTATCTTCAATATACAAGCTAAACTGAAGCCTTCTAACAACCAGCATCCTCTTCCATAAGCTTATTTTTCACCAAACAAAACAAAATAAATAAATAATTAAGAAAAACAATGGGTTGTCTCCCGAAAGCGCTTTTGTTTATCACGTCGGTAAGCTCGACACTTTCCTCCATAACTTAATTGAAATTCATCTCCAAATCACATTTGGAGTCTCTCACATCACCATAATACTTCTTCAAACGACTTCCATTAACTTTGAATGTCATACCAAAATGAACTTTCAAATCAACAGCACCAAATGGATAAACCTTTTCAACTACGAAAGGTCCTGTCCAAAGAGTCTTCAACTTCCCATGAAACAAATGCAAATGAGAACTGTATAAGAGCACTTTGTCACCTTGCTCAAATGAGTTATTTGATCTAAGACGTGTGTCGTTCCATTTCTTGGTGCATTCCTTATACAGTCGAGCATTATCATATGTATTTATCCTTAACTCTTCTAGTTCCTGTAACTGAGCCAGTCGCTCTTTCCCAGCTGCATCATCATCGAGATTGCATTGCTTCAATGCCCAATACGCTTTGTGTTCCAACTCAAAGCGTAGGTGACAAGCTTTCCCATAAATGAGTCGGTACGGCGTGGTTCCAATGGACGTTTTAAAAGCAGTCCTTGCGGCCCATAATGCATCATCCAGTTTATTCGACCAATCTTTCGGATTTCCATTAATTGAACATTCTTAAATGTGCTTCAACCCGCGATTGGTCACTTCTACTTGTCCACTAGTCTGTGAGTGATAAGCAGTAGAGAACTTGTGATTGACTCCATATTTCTTCAAAACTTTCTCCAATTGCGCATTTGCAAAATGCGTTCCACGATCACTAATCAATGCCTTAGGAGTTCCAAATCGCGAAAACAACTGCTTGAGGAACTTAATCACCACTCTTGCGTCATTAGTCGGTAATGCTTTTGCTTCAGCCTACTTTGAAACATAATCGACAGCCAGAACTATATACTTATTTCCGTTGCTCGGTGGAAATGGTCCCATAAAGTCGATTCCCCAGACATCGAAAATCTCACTAACCATAATAGGATTTTGCGGCATCTCCTCTCTTTTAGAGATCCTTCTAGTTCGTTGGCAAGCATCACTTTCCTTCACAAACTCATATGCATCCTTGTAGACAGTTGGCCAATAAAATCTTTCCTCAAATACCTTCCTAGCTGTGTATGATGGCCCATGATGTCCTCCTGTAGGACCGTTGTGACACTGACTTAGAATCTTTATGCATTCTTCTCCATGAACGCACCTCCTTACCATACCATCCGCACATTCCCTAAACAAAAACGGGTCTTCCCAAAAGTAATATCGCAAGGCCGAGAAAAATCTCTTCCTTTCGTTGTACTTCATCTCGGTGGGAAGAGTTTTTGTAACTAGAAAGTTGGCGTAATCAGCAAACCATGGCAGTCCACTCATAAAAACCTTCAGTAAACTCTCATCAGGAAATGTTTCCTTAATTTCCGCTTCATCCAATTTATCTAACTCGAGATTTTCCAACCTTGAAAGGTGATCAGCGGCTAAATTCTCAGCTCCCTTCTTATCACGAATCTTGATATCGAATTCTTGTAGTTGCAGAATCCATCTTAACAATCTTGGCTTCGCATCTTGCTTGCTAAATAATACCTCAACGCCGAATGATCGGTAAACACTACAGTCCTTGATAGAATCAAATAAGACCGAAACTTATCAAAAGCAAACACAGCTGCAAGCAATTCCTTTTCGGTTGTAGTGTAATTCTCCTGCGCATTTGTCAAGGTTTTACTAGCATAATAAATCGATTGAAACTTCTTATCAATCCTTTGCCCTAACACTGCTCCTACAGCATAATCACTAGCATCGCACATTAGTTCAAATAGGAGATCCCAATTTGGACTAATCATGATGGGTGTTGATACTAACTTTTCTCTCAAAAGATTGAATGCATCAAGACATTCTTTGGAAAACTCAAACTTAGCATCTTTCTCCAACAGTTTGTTCATCGGATGAGCTATCTTGGAAAAATCCTTAATGAATCGTCTGTAGAACCCAGCATGTCCTAAGAAACTTCGTATTCCCTTGACATTTGTTGGTGGTGGCAGCTTTTTTATTGCCTCAATTTTGGCTTTGTCTACTTCAATCCCAACACTTGAAATCTTGTGTCCTAATACGATTCCTTCACGTACCATAAAATGGCACTTCTCCTAGTTTAGAACAAGATTCGAACTCTCGCACCTTTGCAACATCTTTTTCAGATTTGCTAAACACTTGTCAAAAGAATCTCCGAAAACGAAGAAATCATCCATGAATATTTCCATGCTATCCTCCACCATGTCATCAAAAATCGCCATCATGCACCGCTGAAATGTTGCGGGTGCATTGCACAAACCGGAAGGCATTCTCTGATAAGCAAAAGTCCCGAATGGGCATGTGAACGTGGTCTTGTCTTGATCATGTGCATCTATCGGAATTTGGAAGTAACCAGAAAATCCATCCAAAAAGCAATAGTATTCTTTTCCGGCTAAACGTTCGAGCATTTGATCGATGAACAGCAAAGGAAAGTGATTCTTGCGCGTAGCATCATTCAACTTTCTATAATCGATATAGACTCTCCATCCGGTGATAGTTCTCGTGGGGATTAATTCATTCTTCTCATTAGCTACCACTGTCATTCCTCCCTTCTTTTGCACAACATGTATGGGGCTTATCCAGGGGCTATCGGAAATTGGGTAAATTATCCTAGTGTCAAGTAACTTAATGATCTCCTTCCTTACCACATCAGTCACTTTAGAATTTAAACGCCTCAATGGTTGCACCACATGTTTGAAGTCAGATTCCATGAGGATCTTGTGCGTGCAGTAAGAGGGTCTTATTCCCTTGATATCACTAATCGTCCAAGCGATAGCATGCTAGTGCTCCTTAAGAACCTTCAATAAACATTCTTTCTCGTTGGCTGACAGCCGAGATGAAATAATTACTGGTAGGTCCGACTTTCCTTGCAAATATGCATATTCCAAATGGTTCGGTAAATCTTTCAATTCTAACTTCGGTGGTTCTTCGAATGAAGATTTAACCATCGACACCTCTTCCCTCGAACAAGGAATACCATACATAACAATTCGTGTCTTTGTGATGATCGACACTCCATTTTCCAAAATGGACATTTTACTCTCCTGCAGTTTGACTCCCTCAGTCTCTAATTCATCTTCGCATGTTGTCTCACTCTCTTCCTCGAGCAATTTATCGAGCTCCTCAATCTCTCGAATAGCTTCAAGACTTCCTGTCCAACCTTCCAAAATCATTGGATCAATATCTTCATCTTCCATGAGACCTTGTAGAAATTTCTCATCATCTGTCATTTCTTTGGCACTCACAAAGTAATAGGTATCATCTACTGACGCAGGGTATTGCATTGATTTGTTAATATCAAACACCACTTCTTCATCGCCTACCCTTAATGTGATCCTTCGGTCAAAAACATCAATTAATGCCCTTGCAGTGGCTAGAAAAGGTCTTCCCAAAATGATAGGTACTTTTGAATCTTCTACCATGTCAAGAATCACAAAATCGCACGGGAAGACAAACTTATCTACTTTAACCAAAACATTCTCGATCACACCCACAAGGAAGGGTAATACTCCCAGGGTCTTTCATCTTCGGTGGTAGTTTATTTTGCATCACCGCTGAGCATCTCTCGTTCATTGTCACCGTGGTTACCTCCATCAGCTTGCTCTTGTTGGTTAACAATTCTTTCAAGTATTTTGCATATTTATGCATTTGAGCAATGGCCTCCACAAACGGAATGTTGATGTGGAGTTGCTTCCAGTTCTCAAGAAACTAGTGATAATGAGCTTCATCCTTTCCTCTTCTCAAAGCCGCTGGATAAGGTGGTGGAGGTGCATGATTCTTCGCATATTGCTTATCCCTAGCACTTTGATCATCCTTAGTGTCCACCTTCGGGCTTCCAACAACTTCTACCTCCTTCTCGTTTTCAGGCAGAGGTTGAGATACATGCTTTTTCTTTACAATTGGATCTTCATGAACCTTTCCACTTCTGGTAATCACAGCTTTAGCCTGATCACGTGGATTAGTGTCGGTGAATCCGGGAAGAGTTCCAGGAAATCTCTCTTGGAGAACTTTAGCAATGTTCGAGATACTTCCTTCAATCTGCTTAATAGCAGCACCTTGATTTCTCACTAATGCTTCAGTAGTGTCCATACGTTGTCCAGAACTAGCAATAAATTGCTCATTAGTGGTCAAGAACTTTCCCATCATTTCTTCAAGGTTGGTCTTCTTCTAGGGAAAAGGTGTTGCAGGTTGCTCCTTGGTGTAAACTCCCGGCTGAGCTTGGCGAAACGGGCGATTTCCTTCCTGATAAGGTCGTCGAAAAAAGGTCCCTTCGCCTTGGAGGTAGTTTCCCTGAGCTTCACCAAACTTGACTTCTTCTTTCGCTTCTCCAGATTCAATTTCAAGGCAATCCTTGACTAGATGTGATCCTCCACAGTTATCACATCCAATTTGGATTGCATGAACAGTTTCGATTACCTTCTTTAGATCTCTTCCCATGCTGTCAAGCTTAGCAGTGATGGCGGCGAGTCCATCCTCATTGCTAAGCGACCCTTTTCTCAGACTTGTTCCATCGTCCCAAAGCTGAGAATGTTTTGCTTGGGCAAGAATTGCCTCTAAAGCATCTCTTGGAACCTTCTTCGGTAGAGATCCTTGAGCATCCAACTGCTGTCTTGTTGCACGATCCACTCCTTTGTAGAACACCATCACTATTTGTTGATCATTTAGGTCATGTTGTGGGCACCTATGCATCAAATCCTTGTATCTTTCCCACGCTTGGTGAAGTGATTCGTCGATATCCTGCTTGAAATTCCTAATCTCATCGATCATCTTCGATGTTTTGGATGGTGGGCAATACATCTTCAAGAATTTCGTGCGCAGATCTTCCCACGTGGTGATGGATCCAGCTGGTTCGTATCTTTTAGCGGCTCCTTTTAGTGTTATTAGGAATACTCGGAGCATGACTTGATCGCGCGTAACGTTGGGAACGTTGAACATATCGGCGATTTCCAGGATCTTCTCGACGTGCTCGTTAGCATCCTCTTTTTCTTCGCCAAGGAAAGGGGTCTCTCTAAGCTCCTTGAGGAACTGTCCCTTAATTTCGAACTCCACTTCTCGCGCAATGGCGGGCCTCACTTCCGGGCCCAAGATCGGTGCGCATTCGGCTTGAATATTGCTGTAGAGTCATGTTGGAAATGTCATCCGCCATGTCGTGGTCTGGTTCCGATTGATCGCTAGGATACTCGGTTGGTGGTATTTCACGATACTCTCTGTATTCGTCCTCAAAATCCGACTTGTAGTTGGAGACCAGTGGTGTGTGAAGATTGCAGTCTAATATCCCGTCCGCTTCGTTCAGGAGTAGGTTGATTATTGGTGAATGGGGCGGTACGGAATGCGCATGTATTCTTTGATGAAACGTGCGTTCGGGTTCTTCAAACGGAACGACAGGATTGGGATCCGATGTTCAGGTCATAAACATCCTGCAATTAAACTTACCAAGTCAGTAGAACATGTTACTTAGGTAACACAGCATAATGCTAACTATCCCAACTAAGTTAAAAGAAAAGGTATGAACAGACAGAATTTTAAACAAAAGCACACCTTAAAACCGACAAACTAAAGGTAAATCACAACTATAAAACTAAAACAATTTCCAAATTATTGAAATGAATCAAACCGCTCCTCGGCAGCGGCGCCAAAAACTTGATGCTGTGTAAACAGAGTTAAGTTTTATAAATAGAAATACCTTCTTACTATACACAACATAGTCAAGAATACCTGGTCGTAATATAATATAGCCTGATAAATCCAAGTCGAACACAGGGAACGGATGTCAAATTAAATAAATAGGGAGTTGATACAAATAATGAAAGCAGTAAATAATGGGGCGCATTTTAGTTCCGATCGAACAATTGGCGAACAATTATGAAAAACGAATTATCAAATGAAAATTAAAAGAAAATAATTAAAGAACAAATACTCAAATAAAATTATTTAATTCAAATGATAAAAGAAATGTATTCACTTAGATTAGTTTTCTTAGAATCCGGTTATCACTTTATTGATTTGCTCAAACAATGGATTTTATTGCGACATGACAAATAAGACAACTTCCTTTCCGAGGTAAGTTAATCTAATACAATTAAGAAAGACACAAAGTTGTTTTCAACATGTTAACATTCAAGTAACGTTGCCCACCAAATTGTATTATATATTAAAC
The DNA here is from genome assembly GCA_963422505.1 of Pseudognaphalium luteoalbum. Taxonomy (NCBI): domain Eukaryota; kingdom Viridiplantae; phylum Streptophyta; class Magnoliopsida; order Asterales; family Asteraceae; genus Pseudognaphalium; species Pseudognaphalium luteoalbum. The sequence continues at coordinate 94,908,175 of OY730193.1, read as the reverse complement.
CTACGCCGTTTATGTGATTTACTTTTATGACTTGAATCAAAAAAGTCTATAACCAATAATAGTTTTCTTGTTCAATAATGATTAATACCGATTATTAACTCGAACCTGTCAAACTCAATATATTTAGCAATAATTGCTAACCAAAATCAACAATCATCAATAATCTATTAATCAAAAGGAACTCAATCTCAATTGACGCATAAACCATGTTAGGTAACCACTAATAATAATTCAACAATCAAGGATTAACAAGTAAACACATAAACATTCATAAAATCCGATAGTTTTCGCAAATCAATAATCAAACCATCATCTAAGTATCATCATCCAAGTAAATACATAAAAGACTTAGCCAATCATATTGTTACAGAAACTCAAATCCATAAACATAACCGAAATCATAATTAAATGAAAAGGATTAAAGTATTCGAACCGAGAAACCGAAATAATTATTGAACAATCGAAAGAGGCTTCGATTCTCCTTGCTTCTACCATCGAAAATTGCTCTAAAATGGTGCTGGAGTGTATGAAAATCGGCTGGAGAGAAATATGAATTGATTCCCCACAAATGAATTGAATTAGGGTTTTTTAAGTATTATGTCGAATCAATCCATACGCCGTATGGAAATTCCATACGCCGTATGGATGAGAAATTTAAACTTTTCAACCATTTGACTTTCTTCTTCAAACTTCAACCTTTTTAGCTTCTTTTCTTCAATATAAGCTGATTTCCGTTCCTTTTCCAATTAAAGCTCCAATAAACTCCTATTTGCAAATATGAACAAAATAAGTATTGTATTCAAATAAAATGCATAAGAAATCTATTGAACAAAGGGGTAATTAGTACTATAATATACTACATTTTGGCGTTCATCACCCGTCAAGACCCTGATGTGGTCACGGGTACGTTCCTACTCAACGGTTTAACTGCTTCTGTATTATTTGATACTGGTGCCGATAAAAGCTTCATTTCTGATAAGTTTTGTCCACTACTTGACACTACACCTATTGCCTTAGATTCTAAGTACACGGTAGAATTGGCTAACAGCAAACTTATTGAGGCTAACAATGTGATACCTAATTTCACTTTAAACTTAGCTAATGAGCTCTTTCCCATTGACTTGATACCCGTCGAGATCGGCAGCTTTGACATCATCGTCGGCATGGATTGGTTATCCAAGCACCGAGCCGAGATCGTTTGTTTTGAGAAAATCATACGTATTCCCCACGTCACCGGTGGAACTTTAGTCATACAAGGGAAGACCGGTGGGACGAGACTAAACATCATTTCTTGCATGAAAACCTAGAAATACTTGAGAAAAGGGTACCAGGCCATCCTCACACACATCATGGAGAAAAGGTCGGAGGAGAAGCGACTTGAGGATGTGCCTATTGTTCGAGACTTCCCAGAAGTCTTTCCTGAAGACTTACCCTGCCTACCTCCAACCAGAGAATTCGAATTCTCAATTAATCTTGTCCCCGGTGCAGCACCCGTGGCACGAGCACCATATCGTTTAGCCCCATCTGAACTTCAGGAGTTGTCTGCACAATTACAGGAACTCCTGGACAAGGGATTTATCAGACCAAGTTCCTCACCTTGGGGAGCTCCGGTCCTGTTTGTGAAAAAGAAAGACGGTTCTTTCCGTATGTGCATCGAATATCGCGAGCTCAACAAATTGACTGTCAAGAACCGTTACCCACTTCCTCGCATTGATGACCTATTTGACCAACTGCAGGGGTCGAGTTTTTATTCAAAGATCGATCTACAGTCAAGTTATCACCAACTCCGAGTTCGCGATGATGACATCCCTAAAACTGCTTTCCGAACTCGTTACGGGCATTACGAATTCCAAGTGATGCCATTCGGCTTAACCAACGCACCGGCTGTATTCATGGACCTTATGAATCGGGTGTGCAAGCCTTACCTTGACAAATTTGTCATTGTCTTTATCGACGACATTCTGATTTACTCGCGCAATGAACAAGAACACTGGCAACACCTGAAAATCATCCTAGAACTGCTCAAGCACGAGGAGTTATATGCCAAATTCTCTAAGTGTGAGTTCTGGATGCAAACCGTTCAATTCCTTGGACACGTGATTGACAGCCAAGGGATTCATGTTGATCCTTCTAAAATCGAAGCTATCAAATGTTGGCAAGCACCAACTACACCTACTGAAGTACGCCAATTCTTAGGACTCGCCGGATACTACAGACGGTTCATTGAGAACTTTTCAAAAATAGCCCAACCTCTCACCGTACTGACTCAGAAAGAAAAGAAGTTTGACTGGACCGAAAAACTTTGCAGTGCACCCATCTTATCACTAACCGAAGGTAATGATGACTTCGTGGTGTACTGTGATGCCTCACACCAAGGTCTCGGTTGCGTGCTGATGCAACGAGACAAAGTCATTGCTTACGCCTCTCGACAACTCAAGGTCCACGAAAAGAATTACACGACTCATGACCTAGAGTTGGGGGCTGTTGTATTCGCTCTCAAAATTTGGAGACACTACTTATACGGTACCAAGTGTACAATCTTTACTGACCACAAAAGTCTCCAACACATATTCGACCAGAAAGACCTGAACATGAGACAACGTCGTTAGGTCGAACTACTTACCGATTATGATTCTGAGATTCGCTATCATCCGGGCAAGGAAAACGTTGTTGTCGATGCCTTAAGCCGAAAAGAACGAGTGAAACCTCTTCGAGTTCGAGCCCTCGGTATGAAAATCCACAACAACCTTACTACTCAAATCCTTACCGCTCAACTCGAAGCACTCAACGATGATAATGTGAAAAACGAGGCCTTACGCGGCATGGATAAACAATTTGAAACAAAACCTGACGGGGCCAAATACTTCTCTAACAGAATCTGGTTACCAAGTTTTGGGAACCTTCGAGACTTGGTGATGGATGAAGCTCACAAGTCTAAGTACTCTATACACCCCGGTGCTGACAAAATGTATCATGGCATCAAAGAAATGTATTGGTGGCCCAACATGAAAGCTGACATTGCAACCTATGTTAGCAAGTGTCTTACTTGTTCCAAAGTTAAAGCTGAACACCAGAAACCGTCCGGCTTGTTGCAATAACCGGAAATCCCACAATAGAAATGGGAGCAGATCACCATGGATTTCATTACTAAACTCCCGAAAACACCTAGCGGTTGCGATACCATTTGGGTGATCGTCGACCGAGTCACAAAATCTGCTCATTTCCTGGCTATCAAGGAAACTGACAAGATGGAACGTTTGACACTGATCTACCTGAAAGAGATTGTGTCAAGACACGGCGTACCCATATCAATTATCTCTGACAGAGATAGCCAATTTACTTCCCACTTCTAGCAATCTTTACAAAAATCACTTGGTACTCGTTTGGATATGAGTACTGCATACCACCCGCAAACCGACAGCCAAAGTGAACGAACTATACAAACACTGGAGGATATACTATGAGCCCGCGTAGTTGACTTTGGTAAAAACTGGGAAAACCACTTACCGTTGTGCGAGTTCTCCTACAACAACAGCTACCACACCAGCATAAAGGCTGCACCTTTCGAGGCACTCTACGATTGTAAGTGTCGGTCACCTATCTTTTGACTAAGGTGGGGGATACCCAACTCACCGGTCCAGAAATCATGCACGAAATAACCGAAAAGATCGTCGGCATCCAAAACCGGCTGAAAACCGCGCGTGGTCGTCAGAAAAGTTATGCTGACGTGAGACGCAAACACCTCAAGTTTCAAGTTGGAGATCGAGTACTTCTGAAAGTATCACCTTGGAAAGGCGTTATCCGTTTTGGCAAATGTGGGAAATTGATTCCCAGGTACATTGGACCATTTGAAATCCTCGAAAGGATTGATCCAGTGGCTTACAGACTGCAGCTACCTCCTAAACTCAGTAACGTGCACCCCACTTTCCACATTTCTAACTTGAAGAAATGTCTGTCTGATGAGATACTAATTATACCCCTCGATGAGATACACATTGACGACAAACTAAACTTTGTCGAGGAACCCGCAGAAATAATGGACCGAGAGGTCAAACGTTTAAAACAGATTCGCATTCCCATCGTTAAGGTCAGGTGGAATTTGAGGCGCGGTCCCGAATTTACTTGGGAATGGGAAGACCAAATGCGACTGAAATACCCACACTATGTTCACAGACTCTACTCATACGACTTGAGCTCAATTTCGGGATGAAATTCTCTTAACAAGGGGAGAATGTCACAACCGCCAATTTAGGACTTTAATTAGTGCCTATCTACTTGTAATTATATGTATTTAGTTATATATTAATCTAAATATACGTGATATTTTGTGTAATTACATACACGCTTACGCGATTTGATTAAATCGTGCACTTATGTACCGGACGAAGTCCGACATCATTTACAATGGACGTTGGTGACAAAACTTTTAAATAATGTGGAATTATCCAAACAAATATTATTTACATTAATATATTGTGACAAATATATTACCTGTATTTCGTATCGGTTAAAATGCCCCGAACATGACGAAAGCACACGAAACACACCCAACAAAAGAAAATAAATCAAATCATGTTTTTGTAACCCGTTATTAAGTATTTCGATAAAATACTTCAGTTAAAAATATTTCGGATAAACTTAAACATAAAACGCGGAACAACATTTAAGTGGGTCGGCCTAGACCCGCAGACCCGACCCACCGACCCATTCCCCTTTCATTTCTTTCCTTTCTCATTTCCTTCCATTTACACACACACCAACACCTACTTTCTCTCATCTCTCTCTCTACCAAAACTCTATATCTCTCTCTCTATAAAAACTTAGATAACAAGAACATCATCACCATAATCGTTCATCGTCATCATTAAGACACAAGAAAATGATCATCATCATCATCTTCATCTTCTTCGATTTTTGATTTTGTTGGTAAGAAGCTTTAAAACCCTTTTAAATTACTTGTAAAGCTTTTATTTACATGCTAGAACGTTTACTCAACGAAGATTTGCCCAAAAACTGACTCAAAATGCGTTTTTAAAATCTGAGATACGAACAGCTCATCCTGCGAGTTGAGATCCCAGATCACAGATCGTCTTGCGAGGCGAACTGAGATCTCGACTCGCAAACCCAAACAACGAACCAAAACTACGAACCGAACCCACTCACGAGTTGACTTGCGAGTCAACCTGCGAGTTGATTTGAGAGTTGACTTGCGAGTTGAACCTTGTGCTGCGAACCCAACTCGGTTCGCAGCCTACTACCTTGCGAGCCGAACTCAGCTCGCACCGCGAACTCAGTTCGAAACACCTTTTCAGTCCGCAGCCAGACTAGGTCAATTTTCCCGATTTGAATTCCAGATGCAATTTTAAATTCCAGCTCGACCCCAGCCAGGGGGCAGATTGGACCCCGCCAGGGGCTGCCGCCCCTTGGACCCCGCTACCAGGGGCACTGCCTTCGGACCCCCATCATCCAGGAACTTGTAAATACTTTTCACTCTAAGTGTCGAACACTTACAATTAATGAAACTTGATACAATGATACATATAATAATAACACTTTAGAATTATTATTACAAACCGTCACCAACGGGCCATACTTGTTTTCAAATTACAAAAGGATTACTAAACAAACACTTGGACATTTCCTAGTTGAGTGGAAAACTAGCATGGGTGATCTTTTAAGATACCAACTTATTTACTTATTTACATACAACCTTGTGCATTTCGGACGCCAGAAGTTTCCAGGGTTCGGAGAACCAACATACGGGATTACACCCCACACCCTTACAGACTTACATCCGCTCTACTTGTTTGATTTCCCAAACATACTTGCTAGACTCAGGTGAGTCTTACAGCCCCACTTTTACTGTATTTCTACCTTGGTGTGAGATACTTAGCAACTGTTTTACATATGGACACAATGTACTGAACTGATTACACTACTTTTTACACACATTGCATGAGTTACTTTTATCCACTGAAAGCCTCCTATCGTAAGTTGTTAGTTATGGACTTAAGCGTGATTACTAGTAAATGGATCCATTTGGGACTGACAATCCCTGCCTGGGGTAGTAGCGCTACCACGGATTTCACCGTAGAAACAGGCATATTAGTATTTGTTACATATGAGTGTCGGGATAGCATTCATGGGGGTACTTTATATGATTCTTAAATGATTCATACTTACATACTGTTAAGCTTCAACTTATGAGCTCATGGCAACTGTGCTGACTTACTTTACTTTGCTTGATAGCAACACTGGTACATACTTGTGGTTCATAACGATTACTTATTACTAAACCTGTAAGATTCACCCACCTTTTTGGTTGACCCTTTTTAGCTTTGTATCTCAGGTACACAGACGGAGTAGGATTTTCCTTGGATACTAGCTAGAGTCGCATGATTTTCTACATTGCTTTTAACGGAGATTCTTAGCATTATCTTTTGTATATTATGATTATGTAATAGAATCTCCCGCTACACGCGTGGACTCTACGGAACAACATTTTAGTAATCGAAAACACTATGTTTTCAAACATATTTATATTTGAAATGTAACTATTTATTAAACGTCTCATTTAGAGGTCGTTTGCTATATACTTTGTGCTGTTGATAGTTGATTAGTAGCACCCCAAAGCTTGTTTCCGCTAAACACAGAATTTGGGGGTGTTACACTAACTAACGTAGAGTTGTCAGCAATCAGATAGAAGATATGTCACATGGATAGTAAACACAAATAATTACAATATATCAGAAGTTCTCCCAAATGTACTGAACACATCGGCCAACGACTACCGTCGAATCCTATTCCCCAACCTCGGTCATCAGAGACGTCCATATCATGGCATGGTCTATTGAATAAATAGTCACATAAACAGGTTTTACCCTACCGGAATAAGTTGGGTCAGTCTAGTCATAAGCGGTTGGCCAAACGTGCCATCATTCGTTCATTATATTATAATTAAACTATAAACAAAAATTAATTTACCACATTTATAATATTGATCCGTAATATAACTACCTTCGGTAGTTATCAGACTTCAGTACATTTGTACTCCGCATAAAGTGTTTCCAGAACTATATCCGGAAACAGTCGAATAGGGGCCGTCATATTACTTTGCAATATTTAATATCATCCCATTATAACTATCTAAGTCGTGGAAAACATATAAGAAACTACTCGCAGATCATGGCAATAAACATTTCAAATGTTAATAAATCATAAACGGTAGTTCTCAGACTTCCGTACACTTGTACTCCGCATAAAGTGTTTCCAGAACTATATCCGGGAACAGTCGAATAGGGGCCGTCATATTACTTTGCAGTATTTAATATCATCCCATTATAACTATCTAAGTCATGGCAAACATATAAGAAACTACTCGCAGATCATGGCAATAAACATTTCTAATGTTAATAAATCATAAACATCAAACAAGAACATTACGAATAATTAATAAAAGAAAAGAATAGATATTACCCATAATTATTGCGAGCAAAACGATGCTTATATTACTTCTGAATATTCCAAAGTGTTACATTGCTATGCTAGCTACTACTAACTACTACATAATTAATCTCCTACATATCTCTCACTAAATTAATTAGATTAATTTAGACAGAAAAAGAGAAAATAAAAGTTGGGAGAGTGAGTAGAAAGGTGTAAGATATTTGGTGTGGAAGGTGTGTCTTGAAAATGAGGCTTTAATGGCCTATTTAAAATGAAGAGGGGCTCACTTTAGCAACTTGAGGCTCATGTTAGAAAAATGTGGTAAAGTGGCTAGCACATGTACCCTAAAGCGCGTAAAGGTCTAGCACATGTGCCCTAAAGTTGCGGAAAGGTCTAGCACATGTACCAGGCGAGTACGGGCAAGGACGAAAAAACACCAAATGGACGGGGAGATGAGGGTGGCCGGCAACGGCTGGATGGTGGCCACAGCGGCTGGATGGTGGTCGCGGCGGCTAGATGGTGGCGACGGTGGCTACCTTCCACCCGCCCTGGTTCGTCATCTTTTGCTCGTTTCTTGATTCGTGCGTATTTTCTTTGTTATGCGTCCGTTTGTGTCAATTCTTTTTGCGTTAGATTCGTTTTTCAAAAACGAAGACTTTGATATAAAGAATTCCCTGAGATGTGTCTCTCATCTTCAGATGTCTCGTACGAATTATTTGAATCTTCAGGCGTGTGTAGAATCTTCATTCTTCATCTGTTTTTGTTAATTCTTCTTCTGTTAGACTCGTATTTTGGAAACGAAGATATTGGATAAGAGAAACCTCGATGATGGGTACTTTGTCTCTAAATCTTGTTTCGGATGCCTTGAATCTTCAACTTTGCGTGGAATCTTTGTCTTTCACCCGTTTTTAGTGTTTTTCTTGTCCTTTCGTGTGTTCACCTTCTTGGCATAATATCACAAATTTAAGAGATAATTGAGCTTGTATGTCAAGTATTAGTCTTAAATGAGAAAGATATCGGTAGTAAAAACATGAATTTTTTCGCGATACCACGAATAAACCCTTTATCAAGTAATTCCTGCAATTGATTCATTAGCTCTTATATTTCAGAAGGTTCAAGCCGGTAAGGAGTTTTAAAAATTAGGGTTGCCCCAGGCATGAGATCAATACCCGGTAACTCCTCGGGGAAAACATCAGGAAATTCTTTAACTACAAGAATTTCTTCAAGTTTGGGTGAGGATTTTCGAGTGTCAACTACATCTTCCAGAAAAGCTTGGAAACCATGAGTTAGATACATTTTGGCGCGAGCAAATGAACAAACTGACAGGGAAAATTTAGGTTTTTCACCATAAATGTCTACAACTCCTCCACTTGGAGAAAGAACTCGAATAACTTTCTTCTCACACTGGAAAATGGCCTCGTGTTTACTAAGCCAATCCTTACATACTACTATATCAAATTCACCCAACCTCATTGGAATTAAATTAAGGGAGATTGGTCTAAAATTGTATTGAACTTGTCACAAAATCACATTGTATGCATCCTACTTTTAAAAGTCCTATTGTATCTAGTCATTAACACTAATGATGTTTAAATGGTCATAAGCACCCTACGTGGTATTTTCATCTGACGTGGCACTGCCACGTAAGCTCCACGTCATCTAAAGTTCGATACATTTTTCAGATTATCATCTTCATCAACTTTATTAACTTTAATTCTGGCAATATCATTTTTCCGACGAATCATTTTTTCCCCAGGTTCCACCACAACTAATATACACCTCCTAACCACCAAGCCTACCATCTACAACATCATCACCATCTTCATCATTTTTTCCGGCGATCTTATTTTTTCCGACGAACTCACAACAACCAATTTACACCTCTCCAACCACCAAACTATACCATCTCCAAAACATTACCATCTTTGGCATTACCACCATCTCCACCCTTTTTTACGCAACCCCAATATTTCTGAAGACCTCACAACAACCAATTTACACATCTCTAACCACCAAACTACATCGTCTCCTATTGTATTCTTCATCATTGTTTACTCAAACTATATCATCCCCGTTCAATGGGGTCGCCGGAAAAAATGGTGGAGATGGTGGTGATGCCGGAGATGGTAATGTTTTGAAGATAGTGGTGAGTTAGAGATGGTATAGTTTGGTGGTTGAAGAGGTGTAAATTGGTTGTTGTGAGGTAGTCGGAAAAAATGGGGTCGCTGAAAAAAATGGTGGAGATGGTGGTGATGTCGTATATGTAGGCTTGGTGGTTAGGAGGTGTATATTAGTTGTGGTGGTACCTGCGGAAAAAATGATTCACCAGAAAAATGATAACGCCGGAAAAGATGGTATCGTTGGAACATTGAAGTTAATAAAGTTGATGAAGATGATGATCTGAAAAATGTATCGAACTTTAGATGACGTGGAGCTTACGTGGCAGTGCCAAGTCGGATGAAAATGCCATGTAGGGTGCTTATGACCAGTCAAACATCATTAGTGTTAATGACTACATACAATAGCAATAATTAGTAAGTTCGATACACATAATAGGACTCTTAAAAGTAGGATGCATACAATGTGATTTTGTGACAAGTTCAATACATTTTTAGGCCAATTGCACTTGAATTAATTAAAAAGGAATGGTCACCGATTTCAAACTGACACCCATTATAAACACTAGATACATATACTACACGATTGCCACTAGAAAGTCCATTTTATAAAATTCCTGAGAGATCAAAAGGGACGTGGATGCTTTATTTCTCATCGGGTAGAGATGAATACTATATGGTAGCGGTGGGATATTCTTTGGCCTTGAATCAAGGTATTCAGGAACAACAAGTTGTTCCAGCTCGATATCGTCAAGATTTCCTGACTATTTCATGGAAACAGGTTCATCTTCAAAGTATTTTTTCCTTCCAATATTTTTCTATTGGGGCTTCCCTCATTCCTTTTATCGAGCATAATGATGCGAATCAGGCTTTAATGAGTTCTAACATGCAACGTGAAGCAGTCCCTCTTTCTCAATCCGACATCTAGTGGTGTGTCTAAAGCACTCAAAGGAATAACGAAGCCTTGAGAAAAAATTTCGGAAACAAAAGACCGAGAGGCTCCCGAGTCATAAAAAATATAAGCGGTTCTACAGTTTACTACAAATATACATATCATGACATCAGGGGCACTCTTGGCTTCATCAGCGGTAAGTTGGAAAAATCGACCACGTGACCTCAGCGGTTCTGTGGTCTTCTTGTCAACATACTTTTTTTGGTTGGGAATGGGAAGTCGACTCTTTAAATTTGGGACATTCTTTCTTCATATGACCCGGTTCATAACAATTAAAACAAACTCTGATAGTATTTAGACAATCACGCCCGAGATGAGCTTCACTAACACATTAGTAGAACCCTCTCTTCCCCGCCAAACATTCACCAACATGCTTCCGGTGACACTTCTTGCACTCAACATATTCCTTTCTTCCACCAGCACTATCACTTCCACTACCGCCACCACCGGATTTAAACCTCTCTGCTGACCTCAAAGAATATTCAACCTTTCTCTTAGAAGATCTATCATCGTCATCCCTCTTGGTCTTGATCTCCCTCCATCTAGCTTCATCCACGTAATCCTCAAACTTAGTCTAACGATCAGGATCAAAAAATTGACGAATATCTTTCTTTAACACATTATGAAACTGTTTCATGAGAAACTTTGGGTTATCCATATATTCGGGCACAAAACAAGCTCTATCCAAAAACACCCCTGCAATCTCGTTCACTGATTCATTGGTTTGTTTCATGTACAAGAACTCTGAACGGATTTTCTCCAGATCGGATTCTAAGCAAAAAGCCATCTCCACCATCTTCTTAAACTCATCCCATATTTTACTATTCGCTACTTCCGCCCCCAAAGTCTTCTTTTAGTAATCCCACCATTCTTTACCTTTTTCCTTTAACATACATGAGGCATAAATTACTCTTGACTTTTCTGGCCAATCGGAGACTTCAAAGGCTCCCTCCATTTCAGAAAGCCATCTATTACACTTGATTAGGTCTGTTTCTCCTTTATACTCTGGAGGCTTACACGCTATTAAGTCTTTATATGCTAGCCTTTGTCTCTCATCCCGTGTATTCACAACGGGTGCTCTTGTTTGTACCTCTTCATAACATAAAGATCTACTCATTACCAACTCATCAACTTTTTGTTGAAACTCTTCTGAAACTACTATCTTATTGTCTTAGTCACCCTTTCCAAAAGAAACGAAAGAGAATTTTGTTGAGCTTTTGCAATGTCTTCCGAGATTAAGCCCCTCAATTTGTTTGTAGAGGCTCTTGATTCGTGATTAGGTTATAGCTCTCTTTCTTCATGGATAGACTTGCCTTTATTTCCATATTTTCTTCTATTTCTTCTTACTATGATAAGATAAACATTATCGATTAATATCACTTAAGATCTCAATTACAATTTTATAACTATTCAAAACTACACAAGGTTAATAATCATTTCATCTTACTCATTACAAGTCATGTGACTTCTATAGCTCAATACAATATTATAATGATAATTATTATGTTGTCCAGGCACAATAATTATCTCATCACATTGTACTAGCTAAAGTCATCACATTATTTGTAACTTATAAGCATTTCAATGATTCAATAACCATTCTACACATACGAATAGAAATAAACTACAAAATAAACTACTTAAATCATGCTCAATTAAATACACTAGGTCTAAGTTCAAGTATTCACTAATGGTGGATACTCGAATCCCTTATACCATGGCTATGATACAAACTAGAAACGCCCCGATATTTTTTTTACAACATACATTTAATAATACTTGACATTATTATAATGTTCCTTCATAGCATATTAGATCTAGACATCATTTTAATTGAATAAAGTTTAACTAAATTTTTATCTTTAAAATGGGTCGGGTACCAGCCGGGTAAGCTGGGTACCCGTCAGGTATTTATTTTATACGTGATCCCAACAAATGAGACGGATCGCGTAATAACCCACAAAAACCTTTTGTGATCGATTTCCACTATTTTTCGCGAGCTCACGAGATCACTTGGATCGCGTATTGACCATACCCGCCGGGTAGGAGGGTTACCTACCGGGTAACCTCCTTTCCCATCAGAGCCTGCACTTACACAAACTCTGCATACTTCACATATAATTACGAATTTCAAATGATCATAACTTCCGACTCGTTAAATTTTTGACTACCAAAATCTGCGAGCACCTTCATTATGCTATAACAGAGGTTTTCCTTTTTAAACTTTTTCAAATTTCACAATAATAAGAAATTTTGACGTTCAACCAATTTACGACCATTTTAAGCCATTTTGGCCACACACTAAATTATAAACCATATGTCCTTTGACCTTCAAAATTTAACAAGTCATTTAACTACCGAAAATAAGTCTACATCAGCATATAAACTCATCTTATTCCGATTTAACTTCAAGATACATAAATCCATTTTAATAACTCATTTTGACACTCAAATCCAAACCAATCACAAACTAACAACAAGTACTACACAATCCACTTTTTCTAATTTTCAACATTCAAAACCAACATGTTTTACTACTTCAAAATGTACATGCTTACATTACTAACTTTCACCACATCTAGCATACTACCATAAAATTCCACAATTGCATAGATGCAAGATTGTTTCAAAACATGTTTTTGCTATAAAAAGGGGCTTTCATAAGTTCTATCTAGAACATGATTATATAATAAAGATTCAACTTACTACTCTAGTAAGTTCCACCTTTAGTCGATCTTTGGCTCTTTTTCCAAATTAGTCCTTGAACCACTAGTACCTACAAGCATACACAACAAAATAGGTAAGATTTAAACTTGGTAAGTAATAAGAAATTAAATACGTCGTTAACTGCAATTTGAAAGTGGAAGTCTTTCTCAACAATTAATCACTACTATCCATACATGATGAACACATTCAAATGTTCATCAACTACAATACTACCATGATTCTCAAGCAATCATCTAACTACAAATAGGATCAATTACTACGAATTATTCCAATTCAAGGAACTCTACAAGGAGATTGGATTTCTTCCAATTCCTCTATTGGCTACGCAAGTGACATAGTTAGAATGTCACACATACACTACTACTTTTAAAAGCTACTACTTATTTGATCATCCAATTAGGAAATCACAAATTAGTTTAATTTATAAACTACAATCTTACTACTTACATTTGACAATTGTTATGAATGACCAAACTCAATGATTAGCTCAACAATTCTTTATTCACCTAATCATACAAACACAATTACATGTTATTTACTATCCAAGGTGAATCAAATCACCACTCATGTTCATATGGATACTAAAACACTACTAAGTTCATCTTTCGAAATTCCACTAACTAAATTTCCATCTTCATAATCATTATCTTTAAAATTCCCAATTTAGCCAAAATCATCATAATTCAATTTCAACAATAAAAAATCTTCTTTTAACATCTACACAAGCTCTTTTATACATAATAATCATCACCTAACACTCCTACTTCCATAATGTTAACAAATTCTCAAAACCCACTTTTAGGGTTCATGAGAAACTTAACCAAACAATGAAATTCAAAGTGTTAGAGGATAATTCTTACCTTGGAGATGTGAAATACGAATTTAGGAGCAAGAAAACACTAGATTAAGGCTTTAATTTGTTGAAATATTTTCTGTTCTTCCCTTTCTCTTCTCTGCTCATTTCACGCCCAAACACCCACATCAAGTTTTAGTTTTCCAGAGTTTCCAAGAATGTAGTGGATATAATTTGGATATTTTCATTTCCTACCCTTGAGTTACCTTTCTCCTATTTTGACCACCAATAATTAATTTACTTTAGAAACTTCTACTTTAGCCACTAATAGTTTTCTCACTAATAATATACTACGATTTTAAATAACTACACACACGTATATATCTTAACATATATATAAGGAAATGCATTTTGCTTCCTAATATGACATGTGGCATCATTTTTTATTTTTGATATTTATAGGTATTTTTTTAATATATATATAAAAAAAAATCAATCAAAACAACTAAACTTAATATATGCATTACACTTAATCATTTTTAAGCATGACACATCACCAAATTCTAATAACTTCTACTAATCTCAATATTCTTCTATTTTATATCGAAATCAATAAATTCTATTAAAAAACAAAATATTTATTTTATAATAACTTTTAACAATGTTACTAATTTTTTAACAATTTTTTTCCCATTCTTGGTAATATTCACATGTTGTTTGATCAAATTTGTTATGACTACTTAAAGTCTGCATCATTAACTATTATATAAGAAGTATTACAATTACAATGCTTCAACATTTTAACTAATATTCAACATTCTTCTTAAATTTTTTAAAAAGGAAGACATCCGAAAATAACATAAATTTCTTTTCAACTAACTTTAACCAACTTTTTTTTTAACTTTTTTGCAACTTATAATTAATTTTTTTTATTAGATACTATGCTTTTTTCTATTATTAATATTCTTATTTAATGAAGATGAAATTTCATTTAGAGCTTGCAAAAGTACATGTTTTATTCTATTTCATATATTGTGTTTAGATAATACAATTTACATCTCGTATTCCTTTAGAATGTCACGTTTACTTTTAGGGTAGGAAAGATAACCTTTCAATATTTATAATATAAGTCTTTGGAAGTTTGTAGCTCTTATTAATTCATTTTGACAAAGTAATATGATAATTACTAAAATTATCTAATGGTGTTATAATTAAAATAGGGAATTATAATGAGTTTCTTGTATTGTTATTTCAATTCACATTATAGAGTCACAATTTCTTATTTTGATTCGTGTACGAAAAGTAATGTATGTATCCCGACTCATTCGTAACTCTTATGTTGACCTTTTTTGTTGTATTAGATATCTCATTGATTAATCGTTATTAATGTTCCTGGGCCGTGTGTAGCACTGCGTTATAATTTTCCTAGTATATATATATATATGTGTGTGTGTGTATATATATATATATATATATATATATAATTATTAAACTACTATTTTAATTAAAACATACACTTACAAAAAACGGGGTGTTACTATTTATTAATATTAAACATCTAGATATTTGTACCTCACTTTTCTCTCCACTCCTAAACACACCTACAATATCTCCCTTCAATAGTTCCATAGATCTGTTGCTCCTACCTATGATCAGGCCAAGCAAAAAGGAGTTGATCTTCATATTGTGATAATATATATATATATATATATATATATATATATATATATATATTTATGTAGATGGGTATATATACGTTCGTTTATGTTTGTTGAGATTCATTTAAGGTATAACGAATAAATGCATTAAATTATGTGTTTGTTCGTGTACGTTCATTTGTGTTCGTGAAAACAAATTTTCTTAGTGAACGAACATGAACAACAAAATTCATTCTTTTATCCATTCGTGTTCATTCATTTGTTCATCAAAACCTAAATGAACAACACGAACAGACACCGTTCATGTTCGTTCGATTCGTTTACAGGCCTACTCATCAGGCTTTTGTTTGAAGTTCCTAAATACATCAATCATATTCGAAATTTTAGATGGAGTACAATACATTTTCACAAACTTGGTTCGAGATCTTCCCATGTGGTAGTAGAACCTGCTGGTTCATTGTTAATCCATCTTTTAGCTCCTTCTTTGAGTGTTTATGGAAATACTCTAAGAATAACCTGATCCCTGACGACATTAGGAATATTGAACATATCAACTATCTCCAAAATCTTTTTCACATGCTCGTTAGCATCTTCTTTGTCTTCACCATTGAAAGGATTCTCTCTAAGCTCCTTTAAGAAATTGGCCCTTTAATTCGAATTCCACTTCGCTGCCTATTGCCGAGCAGACTACTCCCGGATGAACATCACGAGTTTGATTCGTATAGTCCTCAATCGTCATAATAGCAATATCTGCCATATCTATTTCTAATTCTGAATCACCAGTGCTTTTTGAAGAATGATGAGAAGCTGGTTTTTCTTCAAAGGGTTCTCCTCCGGGGTAATCTCCTGATGCTGCCGTGGTGAAAAGTGTATTATGAGATATTTCAAAATTCTCTTCTCATGATGCCGATGCTTCGTGAACTGGTGAATTTCGTGGAGCGTGTAACAAACATCTTCGTGAATGAAAAAATCATTCCGGTTCATCAAGTGAACTTAAAGGATTCAGATTTGTTGTTCGGGTCATACACAAACCTGAGAACATAAAACAAGTTTAGTAGTACTAGTAAAATTATAACTTAACAAGCAGTTATTAAAATGTTTTACACAATAAGATAATATAAACACTAAGTTGAAGTAAGCTTAAAGTACAAATAATTATATAATACAAATAGTTAATTATTAAATTAAATTACAAAGCTAGTCAAAAGTCCTCGGTAACTCCACTGATTATACACAGAAGCGGAGAAGTAGATCACAACATGAAGCGTATTAAATGCCTACCCCTTTAGGGAAGCAGAACGACCCTCCTTATACATCTTTTGTATTGTAATCACAATGGATGAGCCGATTTTTCAATTGACCAACAGTGTAAAAAAAATATTTAGCATGGGAAAGATTAAAACTTAAAAATTTAGAACCGCTCCCCGAAAACGATGCAAAAAACTTGATGTGTGCTAAGTAGTCTTTTTAAATAACAAGTTTTAAATAATAGAAGTACTAAATAATACTATCACATAATACATGCAAGAATAACCCGTTCGTATAATGATATAGTTTTGGTAAGTCTAAGTATCGAACCACGGGGAATGTTAAAATTTAAAATAACTAATCTACCTCTAATTCCAATTAATATTACAAATAAAGAGGGGCGTTTTAGTTCCGTTCGAACGTATTTAATTTGATACTGAATTATAATAAACTAAAAACAATTAAATTAATTTAAGAAAAGTTAGAGATAATCAGATAGATAGAAGATTGTGTTTATTTAAATTAGTCTTACTTAAATTATAGTTTTCTTTTATGTTTATTTATCGTTGGTTGATTTATTGGTGAACTAACAATTATAGAAAGTTTCTCGTCAAAGTTAACTTTCTTATAAAGCTTAAGTAAAACATGAGATTCGATACGAATCTACTATAGAAGTCATTCTGTATGTATTATTTACCTAAATCTTATTTTATTAAACCTTTCAACAATCTGTTATTACTTATTAAGGCAACTTTGCGTCAGCAAGAGTTTATAATTACCACATTAATTATAATTCAAAAGTTATACGTTCTTAATCTATCACCGGTCATAGTGTCAAGCCACAAGTATTAAACAAGTAAATAATTTTACAAAACTAATCACTTTAAAAAAAAATGTAAGGTTGTGATATAAATTAATTAATCATGTTAAGAACAACTTAATCATACAATTAACACAATAATTGGTATAAGCATAATAAACATTCAATAAATCAATACCAATACAATCATAAATTTAAACCATAATTTAAATAATATTCATCTGAATAAACACAATAAGATATTTGGTTCATAATTGAAATCAAGTAAACAAGATCCCAAATTACAATTAATAAGCATTATTAAAGATAAAAGGATTGACAAACGAACCAATCAATGAACTAACTCTTCGTAGGGTTAAAAACATTCAAACCTAGCTTTCTAGCCTCCAAATTCGTAAACCAAATCGAATCTTAAACCCTAGAATCGAATTCTGAATAATGAAATCGTATATCTAATGGTTTGGCCGAAGCCTCTATTTATAGTTTTCAGATTCGACATTCCAACCGTCGGCCGAAGGTTTCAGCCGTCGGCTGGGTTGACTTTTTGCCCAAGAATCCGGATTTCGACCTGCGCTTTTCACCGTCATTCCATCTGTAGTTTCAAATGACGGCTGGAAGTCTCAACCGTCAGCCGAATGCCAGTTTCAGAATCTTCCATGCACGGATCCATCATATCTTGGCCTAATTATATCTTAAATCCGATTTAAATTCTTCTTTAGCCTAATTTTTCTTTAACTTCGGGTTTTTAACTTCATTTTAGGCCCAATTAGCTTGAGGTCTTCATTTTTGCTTCTTTTTCTTCATTCTTGAGCCTATTTTCATTCCTTTCTTCAAGTCATCAACGTAAACACCTTTTTGCAAATATAAATGAAATCAATATCTAAATCCAAATAAATGCAATAAAAATGTATAAAAATAGTGATATATTTTTAAATAAATAACGTATTATTTGATGTTATCATGGTTATTCTTCAAATATAATTGTTATCCACAAGGATGTGTTCGGTGAAGATGTTATCCACAAGGATGTTATCCACAAGGATGTTATCAGGATTATGAAGATTTACAAAATTTTGAGATTCTAGTTGTAATAATTCTCGTACCCTTAGGATTTACGAGTGATATAATCCCTTGAAATTGAACCTGGTTCAAGAAGGTTTCAAAGTTTAGATAGAATTGAATTATACCATCTCTAACTCTCCTCATTTTCCATCTTCAAATAATGCAATAAAGAAATAACTCTCTTCATCTGTTATCTCTATACACTACAAGAAAAAAGCTTATTGCAATGAAGGCTTTTGGCAACTATACAAGATTCAATAAACGGTAAAATTTTCCCTTTTTTTACTTTGACTCGAATACTTTGTTGTCTTAACTTTCAGGGACGACAAAGGTATTTTTATTTTCTTTGTTTGGCTCAAAAGGATAATATATTTTTGAGACGACACCGTCGTTGCTAAAAGTTCTATTTTTATTTTTGACTTTTTTTTTTGGTTCCATGAAGAAAATATTTCCCGAGCTATTTTTTACAATGACATTGTTATGGCTAAAAGTTTTATTTTTATATTTGGCTTTCTTTTTTCTCCAAAACGAAAAATATTTTTCGGGTCACCTTTAGCAACGACAATGTCATTGCTAAAAGCGGTTTATCCATATTACTTTGATTAAAGATTATACTTATTTACACGAGAAATATAAAATGATAATTTAGATAAAGTATAAAATATTGATTATTAATTAGCTTGTGAAATAAATATAATTTAAAGTGTAAATATAAAGTTAAAGATTAATTACATTTTAATTAGATTGTAGAAATTAACTCTAATATATTACATGTTATACGATTTGTGTTAGTTGCGAAATGACTTAGTTAACAAAAGTCATCTTAATTTGAAAACTAGTGACTTTATTTTGGCGAAGGTGTTTCCGAGTATATTGACGAGCTTTTATACGATATAGAAGTTGAAAAATGTCAGTTGCAATAAGCCATATAAATATATTTTATTTCTTCAAACTTTATGCCACAACAAGTGTCGTTGCTTGTGATTAAATTTATAATTCTTCCTATTTTTTTAATTATACTTTTTACGACAAGTGTCGTTATAGGTATTATTTCATTTTTTGAATTATTAATAATACCTTTTGCGACGAAACTTGTCATTCCTAAGTGATTATTGAATTACTTAAGATGTACGGAAATCAAAAAGTGGACCCAATAGTTGTCG
The DNA here is from genome assembly GCA_963422505.1 of Pseudognaphalium luteoalbum. Classification (NCBI taxonomy): domain Eukaryota; kingdom Viridiplantae; phylum Streptophyta; class Magnoliopsida; order Asterales; family Asteraceae; genus Pseudognaphalium; species Pseudognaphalium luteoalbum. The sequence goes on along the minus strand of OY730193.1, from coordinate 94,888,189 downwards.
TCGCAAATTGTCGTCCCAAAAAGTCTACAAGGATGAGGACACTACGTCGTTGCAAAAAGTCATTTACAACGACATCCGGTCTTATTGAGAAGAATTTTGTCGGGGAATAGACATTTTCTTGTAGTGATGATACCTTAATATATTTTATAAATACAATACTTAAATCTAACTTGATTTTTAATTAAAACTGATTATATTTAAGTTATTGACTTAATGTGAATTACTAATGAAATAAGAATGTATACGTGTTGAGTTATAATTATGTTGTATGAAGAGAAGAAATTTGTATTGATTTCCATTTTATAACTATAATTATAATTATATAATTATAACTATAAATATACAAGTTGCTTGGTCAAATGACGAAAAGGACACACTAACAAATCCCCATGTGAGAATGTTTTACAGAATTCGGAAAACCAAAGTAAAACGACCATGTTTTAAGCAACAAATCTTGTTCATTAATTGCTTCCCTGTGACATATATATAAAACTAGGCATCGAGCCCGTACAATGTACGGACATTTGAAAAGTACAGTTATATAGTAATTTGTAAGTAGCTGAATATATAAATGTGCATATAATTAATTATATTGATAGTACAAATAATTTGTGGTGTTGACAAATTACTTTACGTTACTTCAATATTTTTTATATATAACATTCATTTACTTTTCAATATAAAGTTATAAACCAAATTTCTTTACAAACAATGTTCAAGAGTTTGTAAATTAACAATACATAGTCGTTAATTAAAATAATACGCTCTAATAGGTGATTAAAAAACTTTATTTTATATATAAAAACTAAGCATTGATCTCGTGCGATGTACGACAATTTATATAAAACCATTAAATTGATCTGTATGTTATTATGTTTGAGTTTGTATACATAATACATACAATTAAATTAATTTGTAAGTTATCATGTTAAATTTAAATACAGGCATTGAGCCCGTGCAATGCACGGCTGTTTGAAAAGTGCAGTTATATAGTAATTTGTAAGTAGTCAAATATGTAAATGGGCATATAATTAATATTATCAATAACACAATTAATTTGTGGTGTTGACAAATTACTATACGTTTACTTCAATATTTATCATATATATCATCCATTTACTTTTCAACAGAAAGTTATAAACCAAATTTCTTTGCAAACAATGTTCAAAAGTTTGTAAATTAATAATACGTAGTTATTAATTAAAATAATACACTCTAATCTAATAGGTAATTAAAAAACTTTATTTTTATATATAAAAACTAAGCATTGAACACGTACGATGTACGACCATTTGTATAATCATTAAATTAGTCTGTATGTTATTATATTTAAGTTTGTATACATAATACAATTAAATTAATTTGTAAGTTATTGTGTTAAGTTTTAATATATTTGTTGAGCCTATACAATGCAAGGTAATTAAAAATGTAAAATTTAATCATATGTTTTTTAGGTTTTCAACTGTATCTTTATATTGTTGAAAGTTTAAAATTTATTACTGAAATTTAATAGTAATAGTATATACCAAAATGTACAGAAAATAATCAATTTCAAACACCTTTATTAAAGCTAACTTTCTTAAAACACGGTAGTTGATTATAATAATATTCGTTAATTACAATGTATAAGATACTAACAGAAAATATATCTTTTTTTATGTAGGTAACAAATGTTATATATTAAAGATAATATATGAATTTTAAAGGCTATTATAATAAGTATAATTGATAAATAATAGTATTAATAATTATTAATTAAGGTTATAAGGAAAAAAAATAATATGATGATGTGGCAATTTAGGAGGCTCTAAAGAAAAAGGAAAGATTATGATGTGACATATCTAAAAATCAAAGGAAAATCTTTGTTTTATATGTATACATAGGTTTTTTGTATTCGTACGAGCTAATTCTTCACATGTTGTTTCTTTTAAGAAATTAATCACCAAATAGGCAGATACGTACCAAGGGTGAGAGCTAGCTGCAATCCAAGTACTGCGTACAAATTAATTAATTTAAACAATACAAAATAAAACAGTACTGGATTTTACGAACCAGTGGTGGCTCCAGAAAATTAGATCACGGAGGTAAAAAAAATGTTAGAAAAAAAGGAGGGACGTTAAAAGGAGTTAAAAAAACTTTAAAACGGTAAAATAGCTCGATAATGGTTGTTTTGCATCTTAAAAGAGTTATTGGTCACAAAACGACAATAAACACCTTAAAACAGGTACAAAATAACAAAGGAATAGCTTTTTACCATAGCCAAACATATATAAAAAGTTCAAAGCAGTTTAAAACGTAAAATACTAAAATCATAGTAAAGAATTAATCTAAAATACTACAAAAGGATAACACAATCAAATAGTTCTTAAAATAAACCTACTGACCTATAACTATTAAATTAAAATTAAATCAAGTTAAAGTCTACACTTAGCAACAATATTTCAGTGACAAATAGCACCTTATACATTTAAATCATAAAAGTACCCAGGACATAAGATTAGAGATCGAATAGGTACTCTTGTAGTTCGCCATACTTGAAAATCAAAATGCAAGGTCTGTTAAAGCTTTAATCAACTAGCTATTAAAGCTTCAAAATAGTAATGTGAGATATTTATAACTATAATAGTATGGTTAATATACAAATAGGTCACTATACTTTGTGAAAATGTTCATCTAAGTTACTAAACTTTCAAAATGTTATATTGAGTTAGTGTACATGTAACACATGTTCAATTAGGTTACCAAACTTTCGACAAAGTTCAATTAGGTTACTATACTTGTAAAAATGTACTTAACAAAGTGCGATTGGGTCACTAAACTTTTAACCAAAATCAAGGAAAATAGGCGGGATGACACTTTTTACAAGTACAGTAACCCAATTGAACATTTTTAAAGTTTAGTTACCCAGATGAATATTTTCGCAAAGTACAGTCACCTATTTGTATATTAACCCTAATAGTATGTACGAATATAAATTAGTATGGTTTTTCTTAACTCCTGAGAACAAACACAAGGAACGTATGTTACTGATAATTGCTGTAACTTCAAGTATAGTGGCAGCTTTAGCCATTCTCTTGTTGTTTCTGCTTTGTTTTATAGACTTCAGAAGAAGAGAAGTGAACTCAATAATGGACATAATGATAAAGATCTTATAACAGATTATAAACTTGAGTTGTTAACAAAGAAGGAAGTAAAAACAAAATGAAAGATATGCTACAAATGGTGCATCTCAGATTGGACTTTATTTCAATCCCACATCGGCTAGTGCATAGATATTTACATTGGGCCAATAATTATAAAAGGGAGACTTACAAGAGAGTTTAAAGAAGAGGGGATAATCTTCTATAAGATGGGGCCTTTTTAATATATTACAGGAAATTTTACTAAAGTTCAGTAATTTATTATTGGGTTACTGGGGGCTATTGCCCCCTTGCATAAGCTAGATCCGCTACATATAATTATGAAATACTTCATCTGTCCCAATATAAATGTCTCAGTTACATTTTGCGATGTCCCAAAATAAGTGTCCAGATTTCTTTACAGTCAATTCAGAAAAGAGTTTAGTAGGTAAATATGAGATGTTATTGGTAGATAATGACTTTCTTTAAACTGTGTGTATTTTAACATTCGACACTTATTTTGGGACGGAGGGAGTATTATAAAATCTTTAATTAATAGCGTTTTAACTTGTACTAATAATTAAAGAATTTTTTAAACGTAATTTTTAGAACTATCGTTGAAAAAAAATGTTGTACAATAAGAAATGACATCACCATAAAATTGATAAATAATCGTTATGTACAATATAAAATGATATAACTATCACCATAAAATTAACAAATAATCGTTATGTACAATATTTTATGTATATATTAAGTTTAGAAAAATTCATAATTAAATAGTGAATTTAGGTAGCCGGCGAAGGTGACTTGTTAATAGCCACCAGAATGAGATATGGACCTTAATTCGTCACCTTGACTTACCGGTGGTCAAGGGGCATGCTTATCTGCTTACACCCTCTTGCACCTACTCTACAAATAAAACTTATATAAATTATAGAAATATTTGAAATTTATTACCATATATTACAAACAAAAGAAAAAAATATTTGGCCATCTATTGTTGCTTAGCCTGCATAAAGCTTAAAACAACCCTAAATAAGCTTGGTCAGTGGTCACTACATTGCAAAAATTGATTGTTAAAATCTCTATCGTGATCATAGAGATGTTATGCATAATAGCTAGTAAACGGTTATACGAAATTAAATTTTTAGAAAGGCAAATGTTAATTTTGGTACATGCACCCTATAAATTAATTGTTGACAAGTTGGTCAAGTCCATGAATGACTTGTTCAAATTCTTTGTATATAGTAGGATACATATCTATCATCAAAGTATCAAACTATGTTTTGATAATAACAACTGTACGTGATTGAACAAAGAAACTGAAGGTACTTTGAAAATTAAAAGAGAACAATTAGTTTGAGTGCGAAACAGAAAATCATACATTAAAGCATAAAAGTCTATAGATAAAGTGATTTTAAGCAAATTATAAAACAAATATACTAAGTTAGAGCCTGTTCTCGAGTTAGTTTTCGAAAGAAGAGAAAAGAATCAAATAAAAGAAAGAGCATGGCTAGCATGGTGAAATTGTAAAAGTAAAATAATATAAAATAATAATAATACATTTGCATTTGCACTACAAGTTGAGGATTTGTGAAATTGTATACATACAACAATGGTTAATTATGAACCCACCGTATAGACTATAGAGTATTATAACCCGATTTATATTAACCTTATAGAGTTGTATGGATCATAAAGATTAGAAATTAACTAAAATCGTATAAAGTATTAAAATACTTATGATCTTATATACTCCATCCACATTGTTCACACTAGCTCCGAATAGTAATTATATGTGTTCTCGTTTTCACTTGATGAGTAGTTCATTTGCGATAAACACGAAAATAAAAATTAAATACTATAAAAATTCATTGACTAATACATACAAATAAATTACACAAGATTGCTCTCTTAATTTCTATATTGACCAAGAAAATCAATTTCTTTATCTATACAAGTATCCTCACATTATCCTCCACTAATAAATATTCAACACAATTAAAGTAGATCTGTGTTCTAATTATTCTAATATGTGAATTACATTAATCTCATATATGGAAGAAAATAAATCGAATTGAACTCCTAACTCAATTAATCGTCAAAATTTTTTGCCATAGTTATCAAAAGAAAGAAATGAAATCATGCTAGAATATCATTTAATTGTGAGGTATAGAAGTAACCACTGAGTTGTGCCTCTTTGAAGGAGCAGAAGGAGGTACTGGTTTTCCTTTAGGTTTCATACTTAACAGTAATCCAAGCCGATCCTTTGAACCCACAGTGACATGTTTTCTTCGGTTTTGTACTGACAACGTTGTAGTCATGTCTCCTCGTCTGATCGAAAAGCTTGGGACGACAACAAGGGTTGCTAGTAAGAGAATGAATATTAGCTTTTTCAATGGTGTTTTTGTAGATGTAAAGGCCATGAGAAGATATGATGGTAGTTTTTGATTAGGGTTGGGTGGTTTTGGAGTGCAAAACTTTTTGTTGGCATAAACGCTTGAAGGTGATATATATTATATGCATAATATATACTTTACAATTTACATATATGCATGAAATTAAGTGTGATTAAGATTTGTAAGCAAAGTCCAAAGAAGGCGAAAAGTGAGTGGCACGCCAATGACTCAGACTATGACTATTTGAGCCCTTAATTCAATGTCAACTCTTGTCTTACTTCTTCCGGGTGTCATGCATTATCTATAATCTATTATCTATTACCCATTATAAACCATTTAACTATTTTAACCTTAAACTTAATCAAAAGAAGATGGGAAATCTCCAAAATATCCGTTCAATTTAAGTCAGCATTTAGCTATTTTAACCTTAAACTTAAGGGAGCCGATAAATACAACAACAAAAATGTTTCAAACACCAAAACAATGCAATAGTGTACTTGTACTATATGCATAAATTGTTGTACAGTTTGGTGTAAGCATCACTTGTTTTGTTGTATTTATCAACTTCCTAAACTTAATCAAAGAAAGATGGAAAATCCCTAAAATATCCCTTCAATTTAAGTCAACTAAAACTTTAAATTAACATTATGGAATATGAAAAGTATCATGAAAAATCAATTAAATAATAATACTCATGAAAAGTCACTCATTTTCATTCCATACAAGACCATTCATTTCATACGATAAAATTAATTACAACAAATGCAATACTAATAACAATTGGAAACATGTCACAAATTTTTTACAATTAACTAAGAAATAGAATATGTAAACTAAAAATTGTAACTAAAGATCATCGTAACTAATTTTTCTAATAATGTTATACTAATACGACACTCAATAAATTAGTTCACACACATTTACTTTTCATCAAAAACTTTCGACCAACAATAATAATGGCATAGAAATGCTAAAATTACATCTTAGTCTTAGTTAACAACATCATTTTTGTAAATTTTATCGTCGCATAGCGCAGGTAATGTACTAGTTAATTCTCAATATATATAGTTATCGAGTACTAAATTTTATTAAATATATGTATTATATTATTGTATTTACATGTACATTGGTTTGTTTTATATACTACTAAATAAATATATATCTAATGAACACCAAAATGTACTAGATTGTAGTACTAATTACTCTTTGTTTGATAGATTTCTTATGCATTTTATGTGAGTAAGATACTTATTTCGTTTATATTTGCATTTAGGAGTTTGATTGAAGCTTGGATCGAAAAGAAACAGAAAACGAGCTAATATTGAAGAAAAGAAGCTAAAGATTTGAAGCTAGGAAAAAGAGAGTTGGATCGATTGAAGAAAAATAGGATTTTAATTCTAACCGCCGGTTAAACATTCCAACCGGCGGTTGGATTAAATTCTTGGGCTGACAAGATACGCGGGCCGGACCATTTGAAGTTTTGCATCCAACCGGCGGTTGGATTAGGTCGGCAGATTAGGTTAAATTTATATTTAATCTCATTTTTAGGGTAATCATTCCACAACTTTCTTTAGTCGATTTTCACCAACTTAAACCTCATTTTTGGAGCATTTTCAAGGATTAGGAAGCAAGTAGGATCGAAGGCTTTTGATTGTTCATTCATTTCTTCGGTTTCTCGGTTCGAAAACGTTATTCCTTTTCATTTGATTATTATTTCGATTACATTTTCGTTTCTGATTTTCTGTAAAGTCATGAGTGGCTAAACTATTTTCTGTTTGCTTAGATGATGATACTTAGCTGATGGTTTGATTATTGATTTGCGAAAGATATTTGATTTTATGAATGTTTATGTGTTTATTTGATGATCCTTGATTATTGTTTGATTATTTGCGGTTACTAGCGTGGTTTTCTAATCAATTGAGATTGAGTTCCTTTTGAGTAGGAAATTATTGATGATTGTTGTTGAGTCACTGATCGTCATACTCAAGATGGTCGCTGATCTCAATGATTAAGGGAGAGACTTAGATAATGCCTACAAGCAGATTGTTGAAGTCATTAGTCGCTGATAAGCGAAGTCACTGATGGTGTCTTATTCTCTTAAGTCTCTGACCCACTTACTGAAGATCTCTCTATGAAGAAATGTTTCAAGTCAAGCTCCTGTTGCTGAAGTTTATGATTCGCTGATCTTCATTCACTCTGTGTTACTGAACGAGAATGATGCTCAACTTTGTGTGTCGCTGATCATCATCAGCGAGAGTATCACTCTCTGTACGTGAAGTTGATTCAAGTTGAAAATATTGTTGCTAAAGGTTTTCTTGTCGCTGATTGTATCTTAGACCAGTAGAAGAAGAATTTATAAAGATCAAAGACTCAACTATGTGTGTCGCTGATACTCATCTATCAGCGAGAGTCTCCAAGTCTTCTTGAGTTCTCTCATCTGCTGAATAAAAGAAGTCGCTGAAGATTAGCTATTCAAGTCATTCTTTAGAGCATGTTAGCTCGCATCGAGAATGAGAAGAATTGATGTTTCTATCTGCGACTGCAGCATTAAATGCCGCATTAAATAAGAAGTCAACATTCGGCGTTACTACGGCACCGCACGTGTTCCTCGTAACTTGAAAAGAGCAACATGGAAGCTTTTGATTGGTCCATAGTACAAGGTGATATTTCCCAAGACAGAATGTCGTGCCATGATATATCACATCTCAACTACCTCTCCAATCAAGCAGCGACACGTGTCCAACACATCCGGAAATCAAGGATTTCAGTGTCTATAAATATCGTTGTATGTTGTACTTCATTTTGTGTCGATTACTTGTATTGTCACTTGTTTGTCAGTGACTAGTTTGTCTAAAATACAAGTAAACACCAGCGAGTAAACTAGTAGCGTGTTTGTCCACTACTAGCTTACTTCAACGAGTGAGCAGTTAGCGTGTTTGTCCACTACTGCTCATCTCCTTGTACTAGCTGTATTGTTTGATTTAGATTAGCCTTGGCTAATCTATTCCGCAAATCAACAAGAGATAACTTTTATTAATAAAAGAATTTATCTTTCAGCTATATCTGTCTCAGCATCTGAACTGTTTATCTCATATACATACTTGTGTTCATATTGTTGTTACATTAATATGATTAAAAACTTGTCAAAGCAAATATAATTCATCATAAAAGAAAAGGAAAAGTTTTTAATTGTATTCAACCCCCTTCTACAATTAACTCACTGTAAACGATTCACAATCACTAATATAATAGTGATTAGGGACTCACAATTGGTATCAGAGCAGAGTTGGTTTAAAATATAATTTAACCAGATCTGCAATGGAATCCGTTAAATACAGTTGTGTTGATTCTGAGTACCAGAAGGGAAATGGCTCCACTACAAAACCCCCAGCTTTTGACCCATCAAGAATTGAAACCTGGATGTCCAGGATGATGATGTTCTTAGACCTTGTTGATGATCGTCTCTGTTCCATAATAACTGACGGTCCTCACACTCCCACTGTCATTATTCCTGCTGTTGCAGCTACTGCAACCACTCCTGCACTACCAGAAATGGTTATGCCAAAAAGGGAGGAACAATGGACAGATGAGGATAGGCGTATGGTTAGGCTGGATAAACAAGCTAAAATATACATAAGCATGTCACTTCCTGATGAAGTGTTTGAGTCTATTAGATTGTGCAGTACAGCGAAACACATGTGGGACACTCTAAGAAATATCTATATTGGAACCCCTGACATCATTCGCTGTAGAGAAGTAAATCTGACTCGTCAGTATGAACTGTTTGCCATGGAACCAAATGAATCACTGGCCTCCACCTATACTAGATATCAAGCTTTAATAAATAAAATGGAAAAGGCTAATATAGGTAAAGATCAAAGATTTGTTGTTGAAAAATTTCTAGAACTACTGCCTAGAAAAATTTGGGGTACCATTGCAACATGTACTCGACAACGTAATGATTATACTTCTCTCAATCTAACTCAAGTTTATGGTATATTATTAAACTGGGAACAATCTGAAAAACAAGCTGACCAAAGTGAGCACATTCGCGCTGCACTTGGCAGTCAAAAGATTTCTAATGCCCTTGTAGCTGAGCTAGAAGAGATTGATCAAAGGCAGAAAGTTAAGATCACCCAGATGAGTTCAAAGTCACTGATTGCAGATGAGGAAGGTTGTGCTGCTGACAGCAAGTCTGAAGTCAGCTATGAAGAAGGACTAGAAAAGCTGGAAAGAGATATGGCCATGATGGTTGCAAATTTTAGAAAGAACTCAAGGTTCAACAAATTTGCTGGTGCAACATCTAGTGATATCTCAAAGTCAAAAGGTGACTGCTACAAATGTGGCAGACCTGGTCACTTTGCAGCTGAATGCAGATCCAAAGCTGTCAATCCTCTCCCTGAACAAAGGCCCAGCTTCAGAAATGACAAGTATAACAAATACAAGTCAAAATACAAGAAGCTGAAAGCTATGTCCAAAGTTAGTAAGAAGAAGGGAAAAGGATTCGTCGCTGAAGAAGGATCTTTCAGCGACTCCGACTCAACCTCATCATCTGATGAAGAAGAAGCTATGATATGCTTAGATAGAGATTACTGCCTAATGGCTGATGATGCCGACTTCCATGATAACATCAAAGAGGTCGCTAAGAAATGTTCAGCATCCGGCTGGGATCCAGAAACTCTCTACAAGGTACATTGTTTTAAATCAGCTTCAGTAACTGAAAAGGAGAATATCTTTGAGACTTTAATAGTTGATCTATCAAATGCTCATGATATTCAGAAAAGGCAAGAATGCATGATCAATGACTTAACATTTAAGCTTAAACTTCAAGAAGAAAATTTATTGAAAATGAAAAACCTGAAACTTGAGCTTGATGCACAAATACATGCAAATCAAATGTGCATTCAAGAGAAAATAAGTTTTGAAACCAAATTTTCTCAACTCAATGAAGTTATAAAGTCATGGTGCAAATCTGCATTAAATGTGAACCAGTGTGTCAATAATCAAATTCCAAAACAAGTAAAGGCTATTTTGGGAGGTGATTATGACACTGCTGCTTCTCTAGCTGATGCCACAAGCATTGATCAAATATTCAAGCCTGATCAATCCTTCTCAAACTTTGTCTTTGAACCAATGTCAGTCTTCAGCGAACCTAAACCAAATCACTTTGTTAAAAGCTCGCTGGTCACTGACAACTGTGAGATAACTGCAAGTATTGATGAAATGAAAGACCTGAGCATAAATGATTCAACAATTAATCCAGTTCTCATCAGTACTATTGATCAAAAGTTATTCAGCAACCTCAGTTCTGACACTCCAGTGACTGATGATCTTATCATCAGTGACCTGGAGTTAAAGAAACAAACTGATACATTAAGTCTGAATTCTTTCAAATCTCAATCAAATAAGTATGTTGAGCAAAAGAAATCTAGAGCCACAAATAAAAAATGCTATAAGTGTGGAAATAGACAACATGTGTCAACAGATTGTTCATCAGTACAAGTCCAACCAACCACCAGCAGTGAGTCAAGTGTTTTGCTGGTCAGTGGAAGCCAAGTTAAGGGCTTATCCACCATGAACCCATCTCAGGATGGGTTCATAAATTGAACTAACAGTTTACTTCTGATGTAGGGCATTCTTAGAGAAACAATCTGGTATCTGGACAGTGGGTGTTCCAGACATATGACCGGATGTAAGTCCCTGCTCAGCGACTACCAGGATGAAAAAGGTCCTGATGTAGTTTTTGGTGATAACAACATTGGTAAGACCAGAGGGTATGGGGTCTTGTCCAATGGAAATGTGATGTTTAAGAGGGTGGCATATGTTGAAGGACTGAAGCATAATCTATTAAGCATCAGTCAGTTCTGCGATGCCAAGAATAAAGTGCTGTTTGATCATGAAGCTGGAGTTGTGTACAACAAAAATGGAAGTGCTGTTCTGGGTGCTCAAAGGAAAGGAAATACATATGTAGTCAATATGGACTCAGCACAATCAGGAACATGCTTTTATTCCAGAACTGTTTCAGAAGAAAAATGGTTATGGCATAAGCGACTTTCTCTCCTGAATTTCAAGGCCATCAGCAAGCTCAGCAAGCATTGCTTGGTAAATGGTCTTCCAAAGCTCACTTTTGACAAAGATAAGCTTTGTTCAGCATGTGAGAAGGGAAAGCATCACAGCTCTTCTTTCAAAAGCAAGCAAACATCTTCAGTGACAGAATGTTTTCAACTGATGCATATGGATCTATTTGGTCCAGTGAGTTCTCATAGTCTTGGTGGTAAAAGGTATTGCTTGGTAATTGTGGATGAATATTCCAGATATACTTGGGTATTCTTCCTCAAAGCCAAAAATGATGCAACACAGGAAATTATATCCTTTATCAAAAAGATGGAAAACTTAAATGATTGCTCAGTTAAACATTTAAGAAGTGATAATGGCACTGAGTTCAGAAATATTGACCTTGAAAGTTTCTGTGATTCAAAAGGTATTTCTCAAAACTTCTCTGCACCAAGAACACCTCAACAAAATGGTGTTGCAGAGAGGAGAAATAGAACCTTGATTGAATCTGCAAGGTCAATGCTCATAGATGCTGGTCTTAAGACCCACTTCTGGGCTGAAGCAGTTAACACTGCCTGCTACACTCAGAATAGGTCTCTGATTGTCAAGAGACATGAAAAGACAGCCTATGAGGTGTTAAGGGGGAGAAAACCTGACATAAGTTTTCTTCATGTTTTTGGCAGTACCTGCTATGTCTTAAACAAAAGAGATCACTTAGGGAAGTTTGACCCCAAAGCTGATGAAGGTACATTTGTTGGTTACTCAATCATTTCAAAAGCTTTCAGAGTTTACAATAAAAGAAGGGAATGTATTGAAGAATCAATGGATGTCACCTTTGATGAATCTTATGATGAATCACTCACTGATCCAAAGGATTATGAAAACCTTATTTTTAATTCAATCAGTGATGACAAGCATGAGGTTCATCCATCAGATTCTGAAAGGGAAGATGATGTCCCTGAAGATACTTCTGGCTCTACTTTAGCTGAGAATAATTCAGGAACTTCATCTTTGCCTGCTGATATCCCATCATCATCATCTCATCTCTTGCATCAAAGTAATAACACTCATTTTCAAAATCAAAGCTTAAACACTGCTTCTAATGCTGATGTGTCTGGTGGATCACCTTTGAATAATCAAGTCACTGCTGAACCTCAGCGGGTGACAAAATGGATTAGACATATTGATAATCAATTGATTATTGGTGATCCTCAATCCAAAGTTCAAACCAGATCAGCATCTGCTAACTTTTGTTTGTTTGTAAGCTTTGTGTCACTGATTGAGCCCAAGAAAATTGATGAGGCACTCACTGATCATCACTGGATAGCTGCCATGCAAGATGAGCTATCTCAGTTTGAAAGGAATAAAGTGTGGAAGTTAGTACCTCAAGTAGCTGGGAAATCTGTGATTGGAACAAGATAGGTGTTCAGAAACAAGATGGATGCTGATGGTGTTGTTATAAGAAATAAGGCTAGACTGGTTGCACAAGGTTACTGTCAGCAAGAAGGAATTGATTATGATGAAACCTTTGCACCAGTTGCTAGGCTTGAAGCAATCAGGTTGTTTTTAGCATATGCAGCTCACAAGAAGTTCAAGGTATATCAAATGGATGTGAAAAGTGCCTTCTTGAATGGCAAGCTGCAGGAAGAAGTGTATGTGAAGCAACCACCTGGATTCACTGATCCCAAGCATCCAGGTTATGTATATAAACTGGATAAAGCTTTATATGGACTAAAACAAGCTCCCAGAGCTTGGTATGACACTCTCTCTACCTTCTTAATAAACTGTGGGTATGTCAGAGGTAAGATTGACAACACACTTTTTATTAAAAAGGATAAAAGAGATGTTATATTAGTCCAAATTTATGTTGATGATATTATTTTTGGGTCTACTAACAATGACATGTGCAAGGAGTTCAGTAACCTCATGACTAAAAGTTATGAGATGAGCATGATGGGTGAACTAACATTTTTCCTAGGTCTGCAAATAAAGCAAACCAACACTGGTATTTTCATAAATCAAGGAAAATATGTTAAAGATTTATTAAAGAAATTTGAATTCACCAACTGCTCATCCCTTGCTACACCAATGTCATCTGCAGTCAAATTACATGCTGATCCTGATGGTAAATCTGTAAACATCACTGCTTACAGAGGAATGATCGGGTCACTGCTGTATTTAACTGCTAGTAGACCAGACATTATGTTTTCCACTTGTCTATGTGCTAGATATCAAGCTGATCCAAAGGAATCCCATTTGCTCGCTGTCAAAAGAATATTCAGATATCTGAAGGGTACACCAAATCTTGGTCTCTGGTACCCATATGGTTCGGATTTCTCACTGAAAGGATATTCAGATTCTGATCATGCTGGATGCAAGATGGACAGAAAGAGCACCTCTGGTAGCTGTCAGTTTCTTGGAGAAAAGCTAATAAGCTGGTCAAGCAAGAAACAAAATTCTGTCTCAACTTCTACTGCTGAGGCTGAATATGTAGCTGCTGGAGCCTGCACTGCTCAAATTCTGTGGATGAGAAATCAGCTCGCTGACTATGGCTTTAACTTTGAAAATGTTCCAATTTATTGTGACAGTCAAAGTGCCATTGCTATAGCCAACAATCCTGTGATGCACTCAAGGACAAAACATATTGATGTCAGATATCATTTCATCAGGGACCACGTCATGAAAGGTGACATTGAATTACATTTCATTCCAACTGATTACCAACTCGCTGATATTTTTACAAAACCTTTAGATGAGAAAAGATTCACCTTTCTCATCAGCGAGTTGGGCATGCTGAACCTGAATGATTAAAACCTGTTTGTTTAATGAAAATGGTAGTCACTGAGTAAATAATTTATTTCTATTAACTCACTGATCTATTATTCTCACTGATACTGTCAGCAAGAACAATAAGTTAGTGTAGTTATAAGAAATAAATTATATACTTGGTAACTGCACATGAAAATTCCTTATATCATAGAAATAAATTATATCTTATGATTTACATACTTGATTAGCTGATTGGATTTGTATTCTAAGTTGAAATTTGATCAGCGACATCAAATGTGAAACATAACATCTATTATATTTTAGGATATAACTTATTTTCATCTCGCTGAAACACGATGTGTCAGCGAAAGTTTCGCTTTAATATTGCATTTATTTCGACATATATTCCTTACATTTAATACCTTGTATTTAATTTGTAACGATTTATATTCCTCATAAATACAATATTAAAATATCTTATGGGAACTCGAAAAGGTACACTTTTTCTGACACCTCGTATACCTTTTCCGGCGCACCTCTCCCATCAACATTTAATGTTACCACCCCTCACCATCATCAACCTGCTCCACTACCACCAACCACTATTATTTTATTATTTCTTTTTACCTTTTTGACCACGTACATACTCGTTATAACCACATATTTTTACACCAGCAACCGTATATAAGCAGCGAAACCCCCCACCGTTTCATTCTTTACGCTCTCAAACTTTTTAAACTTCATCTTCTTCATATTTTTCTCTGCAAATTTCTAATCTTTTCAACTTTCTACTTTATTTAAAAAAAAATAAAAAAAAAATGGCAAGGACTAAATTTTTCAATAATTCCCACACTCCTACCCCAGAGATTAAAGCTCTTCGAGCCTCTGCGGTCAGCGAGACCCTTGTCGTTACAGTTCCCAAATCTAACTATTTAGGAAATGTAACCTGTACAAAACCTGAGTATGCGGAGGTGATAAACTTTTTGAAAAACCATTTTATCCTCCCTGCTCTTACCTTGTCTCCTGGGGAAATGAACCCAGAATGGCTCAGTGAGTTCTGGTATACCTGCACTCACTCAGTCGTCTCTGGTGTTTCCCAACTCCAGGGTTTTATTGACAATGGTACCCAATCTATAATAATAACTGCCAACACCATTCGCTCTATTTTACAACTGCCGACCTTCGAGTCATATGAGTCACTGCCAGAGAGCGACGTTGCCAAACAAGGCCTCGTCGAGCTCACTGCGATTGAGTGTAAATACTCAGTCGATGGCAGTGGCAATCGTAAGTACTCTACGGTCCATAAAACCAAAATGGATGGTGTTTGGAATGCCCTTTTTACTAATTTTATTCAATCTTTGGGCACAAAATCAGGGAGCTATGATCAATTCAGCTCCCTGGAAGCACAGATCAGTTGGTCACTGGTCAACTCTCTACGAGTTGACTATGCAAGTGTGATCTTTAATGAACTGATCACCAAGGTCGCTGAGCCTGCCAGGGCAAAATATGTACCTTACCCTAGGTACCTCTCACTGATCTTCAGGGATCAGTTTGATGCCTATGATAGGGTATCATTTCAGGGATTTGAGCCCACTCTGGTAGGATCTCAAATTTTTGCAAAACCAGCGACTGCGGTTTTACCTGCTTTTATGAAGCATCCGGGGATCCTTGCACCCCAGCCTGTAACTGCTGTACATATGTCAGTTCCTGCCCCCCCATCGACCACGTCACTGACCACACCCCCAGTGACTACTGTTGGTCAACCACCAATCAAGAAACCACCAACTGCTCCCAAGAAAAAATCCAAACTAGGGTCCCTGACATTAAAGGATCAGGGACGTAGCAAAAAGAAGACATCTACGGATGCCAGTGGTGAATCAGTGACTGTACGTTCAGTTACTGAGGGCACCACTGCTGAACCCTTAGCTTTAACTGCTTCACTGGACTCCCGAAAGTCCAGTGACTCTACAAAGGGAAAACTACAGACAGCTGCAGTGGATCAAACCACTGTTGGCAGTGATTCGGGTGCACCCCACACCCTCAGCTTGAGTCAACCCAGCCACTTGTCATCCTCACAAAAGGATGACATTTCATTCAAAGGGCAAGTGGCATCAGTGAGTGATAACACACTCATAGCTGATGTCACACCACTGGCTACAGACCCGGGCCACTTCTTATCTATCACTGCACCGACTGCCAATGTCTCACCACTGACCCATGGTGAGATACAGGTCGCCACTTCTATTTCCAATGAACCACCAGCTAAATCACAAGCTGATGATGAGGAAATCATGCCCATGGACACTTCTGAGGATACCCAACCCATTCCTCCACCTATCTTCAACTCACCCATCAGAGAGCTTACCCCCACATCTTTCTCCAGTGACAACATCCAAGTTGCTGCTGATCAGACCACACCCCCTGATCATGTAGCCCAATCTACACCTACCCCCATTATTAATACCCAAACTACTCCCCCAAACACCTCCACTCACTCCACAACAGATCAGCTACTGATGGAGTACATTGCCCAATCCCAAACCCAAATTAAGATGCTCACTGACGACCGTGAGGCATTTATTGGCAATGTCTCTGTCCTCCAAAAAGCTGTTGCTGCTCTCATTGACGTGTATAACTCCATTGAACCATGGAGTGTATCTGTTAGTGAGAGGGTCCAAACAGTAGCTGATGCCAGTGCTGCAATCACCCATGCAGTCACTGAGCTAGCCTCCACTTCCAACACCAACTTCACCAATCATGCTGCTGCTATTGCCCAGCTAACCACCAACCAAAATGACCTAGCCATCTCTGTATCCAACTACCTTTATAACACTGACAAAGTTATTAAGGTGCTTCCACAGGTTGTTTCACAGCTCACAAAGACTAGAGCTGAGGTCGCTGCCCTGCGTGAGGAGAACGCAGACTTCACAGATCAGATACTTAGGGCGGTTGATCAGTTTGAGCGAACCAGTCAGGGGGAGAGTGAAGAAGAAGACTTGGTCTCTGACCCAGAGATGCCCCGTAAAATGACTGATCCGCTATCAAACAAGGCTCACAGGGACATAGTGCTCACTACCTATGCACTTCGTCCTATTGCTGAGCAACCTGAGCTGGAGGCCCTTGCAGTTGCTGAACTGCATTGGGTGGATATGGAGATAGCTACTGATATGGTGGCTGTCGCTGAAAGATTTCCTGAGTTCAGTGCTGAAGAGCTCAGGAACTATAATGGGCTGGTACAGCAATGGGCAGTGGATGATACTGCCAGGATTGAGGGTACCTCAGTGAGCTACGAACTGGCTCGCTGGGAGTGGATGAATAGGGATGTAGTAGCTGATGCATCTGATGATGAGGAGGATGATACCATCATGCATGATGCTGATGATAAAAATGATGATGGCCAGGGAGGTGGTCATGGAAATGGTCAGGGTTCAGATGATGAAGATGATACAAATATGGAGGATCAGCAACCCATATCTTCTGTTATCAAAAGAAAGAGGACCAGTGACACCTCTCCTGCATCTACTCCTCCATCAAAGAAACAACAGGTCAGTGATCCTCAATTACATACTGTCATATCTGAGGTAGCTGCACCTTCATCTCCATCAGCAACTCTAAACCTACCCTCATCTACAGCAACTACAACCACAACAACCCAAACAGTCCAATTAACCACACCTACCCCAGCAACTATAACACCAATCTCCACAGCAACTCCTTCCAACACTACCACATCAGATACCTCCCCCACAGCATGCCTTTCCTCTGACTCAGCCTCAGATACCCCTTGTCCTGATGAAACAAAAGAT
This sequence comes from Pseudognaphalium luteoalbum, assembly GCA_963422505.1. NCBI lineage: Eukaryota > Viridiplantae > Streptophyta > Magnoliopsida > Asterales > Asteraceae > Pseudognaphalium > Pseudognaphalium luteoalbum. Next base: position 94,870,039 of record OY730193.1, on the reverse strand, counting down.
CAGAGAATTGCCAGAAAGATAAAGGCAAGACAGGACAGGGAGCAAGAGATGATACTACAAATAACTTTTTAGGCTGAGTTGAGAGAAGAACAAGAAAGGAAAAGGTTGCTGAAAGAGCAATCAGATGCTGACAGAGCGTACCTACTGGAATTGAGCTCCAAAGATGCCAATGAAAGGGCCAGACTTCTTAAGCAAAAGAAAGATCAAGAAGAGTCTGATGCTGCAATTGTCAGGGTACTTGCTGAGATAGAAAAGAGTGAGCTAGAGCAACATGAACTGAAAAGATCAGCTAGCAAGAGCTCTAAAAGGAAAGGGGGAGCTGTCAGAACAGCAGTGGATAGAAAGTGGGATGAGATTGATAGAAAAAGATTTGCTGCCAGAATGACAGGGAGATCAAACCCTGCACCTATCACCAAGGTCAAACTGAAGAAGTCAAGGAACCAATCTCAACCTCAGCTACTTATACAAAGAGGTTCAGAGACTCAATCAATGCTACTTGATCAAGTATGCAAGCTGCACAGAGAAGAATGGAATGAGATAAGGCTTGCTATCAGCCACTCTACAAGTGCAGCTAAGGTTGATGTCATGAAAGAGATTGATAGGCTTTATCAAAAAATGGTGTCGCTACAACTCCTCAGACCAGAAGATACTGTCATACATGGTGAGGAAATTGTTCAGCCACCTAGTCCAAGGTATAGATCAGGTACCAGCAGCATCTATCGAATCCCCAACACTTCAAGGCTTAATCTATCTATCCCTGCTGGTGTGCCAAAGCTTGAAGGTCATGAGGTCACTAAAGGTGAAAAGGGTCTGGTATACAGGGACCTAAATGGTGCCCTTAGGTTTCAGAGAGAAGCTGAACTTGAGAAGGTTGATCAAGAACAACTCATACACCTGATCAGGTCAGCTAGCATGCTTCCAACATACTCAAAGATCAGAAAAGCTATTCTCGATGAAGCCTTGGCCAGAAAGTTCAGATACCTACCCTCCAAAGACAAATATGAACTTGAAGCTGAGCTTGGTATAGTAAAGGAAGAGGAAATGTGGAGAGATAAATAGATTAGTCATTTTGTAATAGATAGCTTCTATAAATAATTTGTTCTATGATATATATGAGGCTTAAATCAAGAAAATCTACAAGTGCAAGTCACTGAGCAACCTCCTATCAGAGACTCAAAATCCTTTCAACTACAAAAAAAAAAAAAAATCTACAAGGACAAGTCTCTGAACATTCAACTTATCAACAAAGTAAAGGGAAGATTATTGAGTTCTATACTTATTGCAACTAGTTTGTCTAAGGGAGCTCTGACTTAAACCATTTAGGGGGAGATTGTTGAGTCACTGATCGTCATACTCAAGATGGTCGCTGATCTCAATGATTAAGGGAGAGACTTAGATAATGCCTACAAGCAGATTGTTGAAGTCATTAGTCGCTGATAAGCGAAGTCACTGATGGTGTCTTATTCTCTTAAGTCTCTGACCCACTTACTGAAGATCTCTCTATGAAGAAATGTTTCAAGTCAAGCTCCTGTTGCTGAAGTTTATGATTCGCTGATCTTCATTCACTCTGTGTTACTGAAAGAGAATGATGCTCAACTTTGTGTGTCGCTGATCATCATCAGCGAGAGTATCACTCTCTGTACGTGAAGTTGATTCAAGTTGAAAATATTGTTGCTAAAGGTTTTCTTGTCGCTGATTGTATCTTAGACCAGTAGAAGAAGAATTTATAAAGATCAAAGACTCAACTATGTGTGTCGCTGATACTCATCTATCAGCGAGAGTCTCCAAGTCTTCTTGAGTTCTCTCATCTGCTGAATAAAAGAAGTCGCTGAAGATTAGCTATTCAAGTCATTCTTTAGAGCATGTTAGCTCGCATCGAGAATGAGAAGAATTGATGTTTCTATCAGCGACTGCAGCATTAAATGCCGCATTAAATAAGAAGTCAACATTCGGCGTTACTACGGCACCGCACGTGTTCCTCGTAACTTGAAAAGAGCAACGTGGAAGCTTTTGATTGGTCCATAGTACAAGGTGATATTTCCCAAGACAGAATGTCGTGCCATGATATATCACATCTCAACTACCTCTCCAATCAAGCAGCGACACGTGTCCATCAGATCCGGAAATCAAGGATTTCAGTGTCTATAAATATCGTTGTATGTTGTACTTCATTTTGTATCGATTACTTGTATTGTCACTTGTTTGTCAGTGACTAGTTTGTCTAAAATACAAGTAAACACCAGCGAGTAAACTAGTAGCGTGTTTGTCCACTACTAGCTTACTTCAGTGAGTGAGCAGTTAGCGTGTTTGTCCACTACTGCTCATCTCCTTGTACTAGCTGTATTGTTTGATTTAGATTAGCCTTGGCTAATCTATTCCGCAAATCAACAAGAGATAAATTTTATTAATAAAAGAATTTATCTTTCAGCTATATCTGTCTCAGCATCTGAACTGTTTATCTCATATACATACTTGTGTTCATATTGTTGTTACATTAATATGATTAAAAACTTGTCAAAGCAAATATAATTCATCATAAAAGAAAAGGAAAAGTTTTTAATTGTATTCAACCCCCCCTTCTACAATTAACTCACTGTAAACGATTCACAATCACTAATATAATAGTGATTAGGGACTCACAATTAAATTCGATTGGCAATTATTGCTAATATATTGAGTTTGATAGGTTGGGGTAAATAATCGATAATAATTTTTAATTTTACACCAATAGTTGTATACTGTAGGTGTATCGTTCTAAGAAGAATAATTGTTCATTTTTTTTACTTATAATTCATATATTTGAATATTAGTTGTGATTGTAGCTAGTGACATGTATTTTTTATTATAAATATAGTCACATAAAAATGTTAAATTACAGGTGATTTAACATTACGAATTTACTTTATAGAAGCTTGTCGAAAACATACAATGTTTAATCTTTAATCAAAGATAATTCAAATTGTGAATAAAAATAAATGATTTAAGTTGTAATCATTTCTAAATAAAGATCAAATTGTAATTGAAAAGTAATAAATAAAAAATTTAAATAATTTGCTATAATCATATATTGAAATTTATCATTTATCGTAAATACTTACATGAATTTTAACCTCAACTCCAAATTACATGTGATATTATTCAAAATCACATGTAATTTAGTTGAAAATTGTTAGTCCCATTTAAGTAATAAGTTAACAACTACTAACACAATTAATTGTAGATGGGGTGAATACAATTTTTCAAGTTTAAAGTAATTGTATTGATTTAAATCAAATAATATTTTACAACAATTACTTGCGGAAGAGAAAAGACACACTAATCTAAGTAATTGTTACTTGATGACAAATTTAAATATAACAAGTCACTCAGCAAGGGACGCTGATTACTATAAGTGATCTCAACACTACTAGTGTAGGCACAATGCTCGCTGACTAACATGACTGCTATAGATCAAATATTATATTTAATGCTATCTAGGTGTATTCAATACGGTTGTTGAGTCGACTATTTATAGCCATAAATCATCGACATTATTCAATGAATAATATTATTAACCGATTAAATATATGTCAAAGATTAATAAATCTTTTTGAAGTTTATTAAATCTTGACAACCCATTCTTGGAAAGGTAATTTGTGTTTAATAATACAATATTTACCGAAAAAGTAATGTACTTTTTCTGCAAAGAAGTGTAGTTGACTTCTAGTATCATTATCCACAAAATATACAGGCTATTATCCACCTTATTGAATGAACCTTCTTGGGTACACGGTTATTTGTCAGACCCATGCACCTTGCATTGGAAATATTTGTTGGATCAGGTAAAGATAACTATTGATCTTCCACTTCAATCAGAAATCTTCTATCTTTATCTTCAGTCTTCGACTTTAGATTAAGGCTTCACTGAATCTTTCAGCAGCTATTTAATAACTTGTACAATCTTCTGAGTTGATCAGCGTGAATAGATATGTTGATGATAGTTTACAAGTTATAAAGGGCACTGCTTAACAGATGTAGCGAAAACACAAAGGTAAAAGGGACGCTGAAGACTTATCAGCGTCTAAGTAACAATTTTGTCATACCTAACTTATAGAGGCAGGGTCAATGACCCAACAATCTCCCCCTATTTATTTATGACATAACAAGTGTTACTTACTAGCTACTTATTTATCTTTGAGATGTTACAAGTATATGACAGGTATAAATAAATAGTAGAAAGTAATGAACTTTGATTTTACATCATAATCAAAAGTATTACAAAAGGACACTGCAATATGGCATCTTCATATTCTTGTTTAATTTTTACATAGGTGTTGTCAGTGTCTTGAGTCATTCTTAACTTCAACTCATCATCAATCAGCTTCATGAACTTTTCATCAATATTTCTTGATCTCCCAATGAATCGTACAACAACAAGATGCTCTATTTTAGCAATGGAGATCTCATAGGCCCTTTGAAAGCTTTGTTTGGTAATTGGATCAATGTAAAACATGCTAAACTTAGGGCTCCTGATCACTCTTCCTGGTACAAAATGAACTCCAGCTGATAGAATGTGATTAGTTTCTTGGCACTCAGGAAGGAAGCTCATCTTTAGTAACATCTTGACTTGCTCCATCCTTTCTTCCTTTGTATATCTTTTTTCCATTTTTCTGTGGAGTTGATGAAGGAACCTTTGAGTTCAGTTTGAAGCTCCGAGAAAGGAAGATTTAAGGCCCTTTCAGCTTTTTTCAGATCACTGATGATTTTATCAAGAAGCTTTAACAGTGATGGCTTGTGAGTAGTTGATCTATTTTGAATACATGTGTAGAGCTCACAGATCTCAGAGAAGCCCAGAGTTATCTTCAGCTTAGACAAAGAAACAATGTCTATTGTATTTTAGTTTTCTTTGATTAGCTCCAAATTGTTTCTTGTTTACTGGACTTTAAAGAATTTGGGAGTGACTTTGATTATATTCTATGGGAATCTTCTGAGATGAACTTTTGAATGACATTGATTTTCTCATCTTTCTCTTGAAGGTTTATGACACCCTGGTTCATCACTTGTTCTTGAATCTTTAGAGCATCAGTTCCCTACTTTTTAGCTTCACTTTCAACGTCAGCCTTGAGCTTAGAGAGTAGCTTTTCAGTATCTGAAGCTTTTCCTTTTTCCTACACCCTAGTTCTTTCTTGCAAATAGCGGCATGTAAATCTTCTAGAGGAATGCTAAGCTTTTTAGCTTGCTTTTCAGTTTCTCCCCTTCTCTCATCATCTCATCAGAACTTGAGCTATCCAATCTAATCTTCTTTCCCTTCTGAGTGATGATATCATCATTAGATCCTTCATTTTCATCTTCATCTACAATTAACTTTCTTTTTCACTGAGTAGATGGCTGCAAACGGTGAGAGCTTGTAGGTGCAGCGTCGGATGGAATAGATGAAGGCTTCACAAGGATTGAAGACTCAACTCCAAGTACTTTCTCAGTTTCACAATCAGCTTCAGCTTCTTTTTCAAATTTCCCACTTTCCTTTCGTCCCCCTCAGCTGGTGCTTCAACAATTTCCTCGATAACAATCTTCTCCCCCTTCGCTGGCGGGGGCACAGATCCAGCAGCTGGCACTCTTGACATCATTTCAGAAATAACATTCTTTAGAATAGTTTCAAATGTCTTGAGATGACCACTCATCTTCTTGAGGCTAACCATAGTCCCTAGCTGAAAGCCCCTAACATGTTTAAGATTTTCTCTATCTTCAGAAGAGAATCTAATGTTATTGATAGCATGTTAAATCTTTGTTTCAAATGTAGTGACACTTGAGATGATGGATTCAACTTTTGAAGGAATAGGGTTGGAAGCTGTTGTAACTTCTTCAACCTTATAGGCAAGATTTTGAAAGGATGTGGCCAGATTTGAGGGAAGTAGATCTTGTAGCTTCTTCATCTCATGTACCAACTTTCTTGACAAGTCATGAACAGATGATGTAACAGGAGCACAAATAGATTTTACTTCATTTCGTAACTCTGAAACATCAGCGGTGAGAGTGGTGAACTTTTGTGATAGATCATTGAAGGACCTTTCAGTGGCATGCATGTGACTTTCTTGAATTGCAACCAGAGCTTTCATTTGCTCCAATATCAAATCATCCCCACTTTGTTTCAGAGATTTATGAGGAGGTGAATCCTGAGGTGATGAAGATAGATGACGTGGTGGAGATTGTTGTAGTGGTGATGGTGAACACTGTACTTGTATATATACAAATGGTGATACATGACGAAACTGATAAATAAAACCTTTTAACCAAAATATTCTAACTAATAAATAATTAGTTATTCACTTCAAAAAATTTAAATTTGATGAACATTTTATAATAATATACAAGACACGTAAAAACCTGAATGAATAATTAAATAAATTTCTTTTCTACCGATCCCTGCCCCACACTTAAAGTATAAAATGTCCTCATTGTATAAAAAACATAAAAATACAGTGAGTAAAAGGAAGAAAAGAAATTAAGAACGAAAAACTCCCCTGACTTTCGAATTCATCATCAGCTAGTTTAATTGTAATTGGTGGTCTTCTTGATCTCTTAAAATAATATACAACAAACCACACTTTCATAGTTAATCATGATTGCATTTAGCATATGCAATAAGCCTTTAAACCCCTCGGTATCCCGAGTGGACGAGTTATATTCTCGTGAAGGTTTCCAGGGAACACACCCACAAAGTTCATAAAACTGCCAAAAGAAATAAAATGTGAATCTCTAAACACGAGTTGTCTCTCGAGTAGCGCTTTTTATTAACGATTCGTTAAGCTCGACTGTCCTTCCATATTTTATTTAAGTGGCGAGACCAAGATCAAGAGAAATTTTCCTCTCTGATATCGCCCAAAAAGTCACATTTTTACTACCGATATCTTTTTCATTCTGGAACGATTCTGAGCATTTTAACTCGAATAACATCAAAATCAATGAGAATCCGCCAAGAAGATCAAAATGAAGATGCACGATAAAAATCAAGCAAAACGGATGAAAAACGAAGATTCCACGCACGTTTGAAGATTCAAGGCATCAAAACAAGATTTAAAGACTATATTGCCTATCATCAACATCCATCTTATCCAAGATGTTTGTTTTCAAAATACGAGTCTAACAAAAGAAGAATCAACAAAAACGGAAAAAGAATGAAGATTCTACACCCGCCGGAAGATTCAAATGATTCGTACGCAATATCTGGAAATAGGAAACTCATCTCGGGGATTTCTTTATATCAAAATCTTCGTTTTTGAATTACAAATCCAACGCAAAAAGAATCGACCCAAACGGACACATAACGAAGAAAATACGCACAAACTAAGAAAAGGAACAAAAGACGGCGAACTGGGGCGGGGGTAGGCCAGCCGCTGTCGGCCATAGGTAGGGCGGTGCCGGCCACTTGCCACCCATCCCGTTTCCGCTTTTTGGTCCTTTTGTGTACGCGGTGCCACACCTTTACACGATTGTACGTTCCCGGTGCCACACCTTTCCGCGAAAGTACGTACCTGGTGCACCACCTTTTCCACCTTTTTCTAATATGCTCCCCAAGATGCTAACGTGAGCTGGATTTCACCTATAAATAGGAGGGCTTTGGTTCATTTGAAACACACCACACCTTCCATACCTTGGAAAACACACACTTTTACTTTTTCTTTCTTTGTAACATTAGTTGTAATTCTTCCTTAGTTAATTAGACTAGCTAATTAACTGATCTAGGAAGACTTGTACGGAGATGCTCCAGAACGCATTTGTAGCTACGAATTATTATACGCCTTTTTCAGGTTTTAATCTATCTTTCATATTTAATTATGTTTTTTCTATATTTTAAAAATTTAAATATGCATGCTAGAATTGTCATGATTAACTAGATAACTCAATTGTCTGCTATGATAGTCGTTTAGAAAGTTTTAAATTACTCCTCCTGCTCAACGCATCTGCAACCTGATTTGTGATTCCAGACTTGTGTTTCACCACAAAAGTAAAGTTCTGTAATTGTGTTGTATGTTATGAGATTGCGGATGGTTTATATTACAAATAGATGTAGGAATTAAATCTTTATCGTTTATCTGCCCAACTCATGTTGTGACTAAAACCTTATCCAAAAATGAACGTAGCTAACTCATAGGATATAGGACACTTAGTTATACTATGTTAGATTTAATCATTGAGCTCGGCATGGCCGGTGTTCTCTAGACCAAAATAGGATCCAAGAGAAACGGAATATGGGAATAGAGGTAGATTAAGATTAAATTCATATAGACGATATTTTTGAGACAACTTTCGGAATATCCCCGACTTAAATAATACCTTTGTATGCTTATATTGAACTGTTGCTTTGATCATCTTATTGCATGTTCTTGTTTGATTGTTGCCTTAGGATCATCATAATAGAGAAATACAATTGGCATTAAATATCGTGAAGTAATATGACCTCCCCTATTCAATTGTTCTCTGATATAGTACTGGAAACGCCTACGACGGAGTACAAATGTATGGAAGTCGAGAACGACCGAAGGTAGTTATATTATGAATCGAATAACAAACGTGTTACTAATAAGTGATGACATATTATCCATGTATTCTTGCATACCTGAGTAATGTCGATAATTCGTACGAATAAGTGCTGACATATTATCCGGCCGTCTAGACCAGTTAGTCCAACCTATTATGGTGAGGGTAAACCTCGTTCATAAGATTGCTTATTCAACAAACTATGCCATGATTCGGACATCTCTGACGACCGAGATTGGGGAATAGGATTTGAGATTAAGTGTCAGATAATATGGGTATACATTTGAGAGAACTTTCGGTGTAATGCTTTAATATAAGCTGCAACCCACGTGACATTCTATTTGCCTGATTGTGGACACCTCCGCGTTAGCCTGATAGAAGGATTGCAGTGATAGCTCACATTGGCTTACGAACTTATCCTCATTAGAACTCTCCATATTCAACCACTCCTAAACCACTTCATAGTAGACAATCGCTTCAATTGCTGAACGCCCGAAGTAACCTCCATCTTTCAGTTTATTTTAATTTAATCTAGAGTAGAAAATCTAAAACCAAAACCAAAACCAACTCTTTTCTCCCTAGCTAAATACATAAAAGTTTCTAAATCCCCTAGCTTCAATTTGCCGTGCTTTGAAGAACGATCCTAGGTCATACTTGTCCTTTGCTAGCCCCTTGATTAGCAAAATAGTAACCCTAGGCCCCAACCTTATAAATTTTAAATCCACTGTTGTCTTGCATCACCATTAGAAATTCCAACGACCTGTGCGCGAGATAACAAGTTTTTGGTGCCGCTGCCGGGGAGCGTCAGCAACCAATTTTAGGAATTTAGCAACTTTAGTGTTTAGCGATCCTTTTGAGAGATCAACATTGATCAAAAGTTACCTTTTTACCTTTAGAATTAGTTTAGTTTTAGTTTCACCACTGTTGACCAATCATGTCAACACCCTATTTTGATTGGAATATCCCCACACCAAATGGACCTTTAACCCAACTTTTGGCTGTTTCCTCACCTACAAACCACTTACCTTCCTCAAAACAATCTTTATCAGATTTTATGTCCAAACAAAATGTTATAAACAAAAGAGTAACCGGATTTCAAGATAACATTGACTACATGATAAAAATTTCAGAAAAATTAATCTCTAACATGGAATCTATTTTGAAAAACTTAAGTTTTATTGAGGAAAGTACATCAGCAAGCACTAATGACACCACTCATCCACCAAGTGATGATGTGTTAATCGTGACGAGAGGAGGAAAAGTAACCAAAGTTGATCCACCACCACCCGATAACACCCCCGAAAACACTTCTTTGCCAAAACCTACACCTAGTGAAAATGTGTCAATTGATATCCCTGTCACAACATCTGACCCATCCAAAACTCCAGATAATGTACCTCACACGAGAATACCTTATCCTGGTAGACTTAAGAAGGAAAAGCAAGAAGCCCAATTCGGTAAATATCTGGAAATATTTAAAAGCCTGCACTCAAATCTTAGATTATTAGATGCTTTAGTAGAAATGCCCTCGTGTGCCAAATTCTTTAAAGAACTCCTTTCAAACAAAGAAAAATTTAGGCAAATAGTTAGTTTACCCTTGAATGCTGAATGTTCTTCAATTGTACAACATGGTCTCCCACCTAAATTAGGCGATACTGGACGCTTTACTGTACCCTATTTTCTCCAAGGAATTCAAATTAGTAACGCCTTAGCAGACCTAGGTGCTAGTGTTAATCTTATGCCTTATTCCCTTTATAATAAATTAGGACTAGATGACCTATTGCCTACTCGTATGACCATCCAATTAGCTAACAGACCAGTTAAGCTCCCTCGAGGAATTGCTAAAGATGTCATGGTCAAAGTCGATAAGTTCGTTTTTCCAGTAGACTTTATTATCATGGACATAGATGAAGACACCCATATCCCGCTCATCCTTGGCATACCATTCCTAAATACTGCCAAGGCCGTAATCAACGTTAACGAAAAATCTTTAAAATTAAGAGTTGGGAAAGAGGAGGTCACCTTTAATGTTGATCGATTAATGAAGCACCCTCTGGAAGAGGACCTTGGTTTGTGTGATACCATGCGGGATATTTTTGATGAACATCTCCACGAAGTACTAGCACTATCTAGCCGGGATCCGATACCTAACACCATAATCACCGTTCAGAAGCTATATAATGAGGACCCTGGGCTACATTCCGCAATCACTTCGCCAAAAATATCCGATGAACTACTATTTCCCCTGTTTGAAAAGAAATCCTCTCACACCGATGGCAAAGCAATCGCTGTTCCATTAGGATGCGGTACACCGATACTTTGGCTAAAAAGAGTTAGACCTATATTCAACAGACCAAACCCATTTCCTTCAATTGAAGAAATACTAAATTCATTCAAGGAAATGAGTGTTGAACCATAATTAGACAACCAACCCGTACCACTACCACTTTTAAACCCTGAAATCACCATAAACCAATCTTCATCCGCTCAGTTTCAAGAATTCCAGTTCACCAACAACGGAGAAATCATTCTCACCAGAAATGATGAAGTTTCCTCATCATCAGTCAACAAATATGAGCTAAAGATGGACAAATTCTCAAATACAACCGAGTGGGTCGAAATAGCATGAATCTCCACATCTGAACCCGAGATAGACGAGGCACCATTCCAAGCTGAATATGAGAAACTGAATAGAGACGAGATTGCTAGAATAAAGCCATCTATTGAAGAACCACCAAACCTGGAATTAAAAGAATTACTACCTCTCCTTGAGTACGATTACCTCCAAGGAACTTCCCAACTCCCGGTGATAATCTCAAAAGAGTTAAAACCCGAGGAGAAAGCTCAACTCATCAATGTTCAGAAATCACACAAAAAGGCAATCGCATGGAAGATTTCTGATATACAAGGAATCAGTCCCAACTATTGCACACACAAGATAGTCATGAAGAACGATTTCAAACCATCCGTACAAAGGCAGAGAAGGGTAAATCCCAAGATTCAGGACGTGGTTAAGCAAGAGGTTATCAAACTCTTGGATGATGGATTGATTTACCCAATATCCGGCTCACCTTGGGTTAGCCCTGTTCAAGTCGTCCCGAAGAAGGGAGGAATGACGGTCATTACAAACGAAGAAAATGAGATTATACCAACTCGGACGGTTACCGGTTGGAGGGTTTGCATCGATTACCGGAAGTTAAATGAAGCAACTCGCAAGGATCACTTCCCGCTTCTATTTATTGACCAAATGCTCGAAAGGCTATTAGGGAACGAATTCTATTATTTCCTTGACGGTTTTCTGGGTATTTCTAAATCCCGCTCGATCCAAAGGACTAGGAGAAGACAACGTTCACATGCCCGTACGGAACATTTGCTTACCGACGAATGCCATTTGGATTGTGCAACGCACCTGCGACATTTCAGAGATGCATGGTTGCAATTTTCCATGACATGATTGAACAATGCATGGAGGTCTTTATGGATGATTTTTCGGTCTTTGGAGACTCCTTCACATCATGTCTGTCCAACCTCGATAGAATGCTCGCCAAGTGTGAAGAATCAAATATTGTCTTCAATTGGGAGAAATGTTACTTTATGGTGAAGGAAGGAATAGTTTTAGGACACTGAATATCAAGATCAGGAATCGAAGTAGACAAAGCAAAAGTCGAAACCATTGCCAAACTACCACCACCAACCAACGTTAAGGCCATCCGAAGCTTTCTAGGACATGCTGGGTTCTACCGCCGTTTTATCAAGGATTTCTCCAATATTTCTCGACCTATCACCCACCTTCTAGGAAAAGACATCAAGTTCATATTTGATGAGAACTGCATGAAAGCTTTCAACTACCTGAAAAAGGAGCTAACAAATGCACCAATCATGGTCGCTCCAGATTGGAATCTACTGTTTGAAATCATGTGCGACGCAAGTGATTTTGCAGTTGGGGCAGTTCTAGGGCAAAGGAAAGATAATCATTTTCGACCAATCTACTACGCCAGCAAAATACTCACAAACGCTCAAGAGAACTACACAACCACCGAAAAGGAGTTGTTAGCTGTAGTGTTTGCCTTTGACAAATTTCGATCCTACCTAATACTGTCCAAAACAATAGTGTACACGGATCACTCAGCTCTAAAATACCACTTTAAAAAGCAAGACGCAAAGCCCAGATTGTTACGATGGATTCTACTCCTACAAGAATTCGACATCGAAATAAAAGATAAGAAAGGAGCAGAAAATGTCATCGCAGATCATTTAAGTCGACTTGAAAACCCATCAATGGAACAACTTGCAGAAAGAGATATTAAAGATCGATTTCCAGAGGAGCAGTTAATGAGTTTAGGAGAACAAATACAAGGTTCGCAATTCACCGACGATCCTTGGTTTGCAGACATTGCCAATTTCGTAGTTGGAGGGATCACAAGAAAGGGGATGATATCATCGCGAAGACAAAAATTATTCCGCAACGTCAAACATTATTTTTGTGATGATCCATATTTGTTCAAAGTCTGTCCCGACCAAATTGTGAGAAGATGTGTCGATGGAAAAGAAGCCAAACATATACTCCACCAAAGCCATCACGGACCTACCGGAGGATATCACGTAGCCAATTTGACAACAAAGAAAGTTTATGACTCAGGATTCTATTTGCCTACTATTTTTAGAGATGCACAAGACTTGGTAAAACGCTGCGATATTTGCCAAAGGTTTGGAAATATCACAACGCGTAACGAAATGCCGTTAACGAATATCCAAGCATGTGAAATATTTGACATATGGGGATTAGATTTCATGGGACCATTTCCAAAATCATACGGAATAGAATACATTCTAGTAGCTGTCGACTACATATCCAGATGGGCCGAAGCTCAAGCCTTTCCAACAAATGACTCAAGGGTCGTAACCAAGTTCTTCAAACAGCTATTCTGTTGGTTTGGAACCCCTCGAGCGATCATCAGTGATCGAGGCACGTACTTTTGCAATACCCAGTTTATGAAACTATTGCAACAATACGGTGTTACCCACAAGACGTCTACGGCCTACCACCCACAGACAAATGGGCAAGCAATAATTACAAACCGGGAACTAAAAAGGATCTTGGAATGAACAGTTGGTCAACACAAGGAGAGACGGGTAGATAAGCTAGACGATGCTTTATGGGCATTCCGGACAGCTTATAAAATGCCATTAGGAACAACCACCTATAGGCTCGTTTATGGAAAGGCATGTCATCTCCTGATTGAACTCGAATACAAAGTTTACTGGGCATTAAAAAATTGTAGCTTGGATCCTACATTAACGGGAACGCACCAAAAAATGCAACTGAACGAGCTAGCAGAGTTAAGAGATCAAGCCTATGAAAGCTCCTACAAATTCAAAGAAAGAACCAAGTTGCTCCACGATTCAAAGCTTCGCCCTACACGCTTCAATCCAGGTGATAAAGTTCTACTCTTTAACTCACGATTTAAGAAGTTTTCTGGCAAATTCAAAACACGGTGGAGCGGTCCATTCACAATCTCTAAAGTACTTCCTTATGGTGCCATCGAGCTCGAGGCCCCAGACGAGAATTTCAAAGTAAACGGTCACCGTTTAAAACACTACGTAGAAGACTTTCCCATAACCGAGGAAGTCTATAACTACGAACCACCCTAATAGAATAGTAGGTATGAATGAGTCAAGCTACGAGACTCGATAAACAAAGCACTCTTGGGAGGCATCCCAAGCCTATCTTATATTTTCAAGCATTAATTTTACTTTTGTGTTTGATCTAATCCATTCTTATGCAGTACCTCGTCTTATGAAAGGCTAATGATTATGTTTACACCATTGACCTTTTGTATTTTGCAGGATGAGTTCGCATCTAGCTAGAGCCCCTAGTCAGAGACGCTCACGTGCCATGTATCACTCCCGGAGTTCATCACCGGGTAGTAGCATGAGTACCATCAGGGGATCACAGTCACCGCCCCCTCGGTTGGACGAGACCTTGGCAGACTTGGTGGAAGTGAACGTTTAGGGGACCTTCCTTTTACGTTCCATCCATGCCAGTTTACCTTCGTCTCACCAATCCGAGGGACAGACCACAGGGCCCTCTCGAGTACCCACCTTTCAGCATGGGGTGACTACCACGGACCCTGCTATCACTTGGTCGATACTGAGAGCCCTCGAGGTCTAGCACACTGTCATCACTGAGATCCACACTGCTTTGGGCCTTCCTTCCACACGTGTGTGCCCTTTTTAGATGGGACTTGATCCTGCTCCGCATATTCCACCGTGGGACTTATTTCATACCTTGGGACTTGACTGCGCAGGACCACCTCACTCTTACGGACACACTAGAGGAGGAGATCACTACAGTAGATGCTTGGATTCAGGATCCAGAGGATGGCACTACGTCTCCAGTCTATACCATCGGAGTCAGCATCACCTACATCGGTCATTGAAAACACGATCTTTATGGATGATGACTTCACCGATTGGGAGGCGCTCTATGCTGACATGGATTAGTTATTATCAGTTATGTTATTTCTGTTTAGTATTAATGTGTATTGACATTTGTGTTTCCTGAAGGATATTTATTATGCAGAACTTGATGTGGAAATTATGGAACAAGTTCATTTCTAATGAGCCTGGTCCATTTCCAGCAATTTCACACACTCCAACCTGGTCCATAAAATCCAGTGGTGACGCACGCAACATAAGGAAGTATCTCTTCTAACCTTACTTTGCTTGATAAGCACAATAAAACTCTAAGTAAAACTCTAAAGTGTGGGATTATGACTCACAAACAGAGAATGACTTTGAAAAAATTGACCCTCATTCAAAATTCTAAGTGTGGGATTAACCTAACTTAGAAATGGAACATTAGGGACAATGTTCTTTTAAGTGTGGGATAACAGTAGTATTCACTACTGGCGTGCAACATAAAACTTTTTGATCAATCTTTTCATAAAACTCAGATTCTTAGCAAAATTTTCAAATTTTTGAATCAAGGAAAGTCCAAAAAGGGTATTTCTGGTCAACGAAATTTCAAAGGTTTGGGAAATCGATAATAACGGGCAAAACTCTTTGAAAATCTTCCAAACTAAGTTTCAAAATAAGCAATCGCATGACTAGGCACAAAACCACCAAAACAAGTGAGGAATCTTGAGCCATATAAAAGCATTTATCTTTAATGCTTCACTTTTCGATTGAGAGTGTGCCGATGTATGCCTTTTAAGTTAGAACTTGCTCAAGCAATACATTTCGAAACTACAAAGATGGGCGTCATACGTGACGAAGGTGCAATTAGAGGATCTTGATATTTCCTAGGATAAAACCCTCTCCTAAAAATCCCTGTTCTCAAGCCTAACCAAACCAATGCTCACTTTCAGCATTGAAGATCAAGTATAAAACCTGTTGAGCCCTAGCCTTTTCATTTCAAAAATTCACTTCAGGAAACCAACCCTTCATTTACATCTCTTGGCCGTAGCCTAAGTTTCTGTTCTGTCAAGAAGAATTACTGCAATAAACATATTGAAATCCCCGAAGGATAAAAATACCATCCAAAAATAGAAAGGGAACTCTGAAGAAAATCATAATTCAGCAAAGACAAAGCTGCCAGGAGGAACCAAAGAACTAAAAGACCCAAGGATCATTTAATGCCAAGGGTAAGGTTCCTCAAATGAAAACATGAAAAGAAGGCTCTCAAAGAGAGAAATCCAAAAAGAGGTATCACTAAAACATCAAAGATAAGTCATCACAGACAAACTCTTAGGCTATATCAAAACCCCACTAAACCACCTATAAAACCCTTCTTCCATAACCATCTCTACCCTCTTACAAATGTCTAAGGGATAATTAGCACCGTCCCCATTTAAGTATTGCAGATCTGATTCTCGACCAAGCTAATGACGATAAAAGAGCCACATGACTGGCCCCCTGAGTGAAATAGAAATTTGGAAACCCAATACACTTGATTGAAAAGAGAGCTTGTCAGAACCAGTAGTTTGGGAAAGCATCAAAGGGTAAAACCCCGTTTAAAATTTTTTCACCCAGCCTGCAGGAATCAAAGTTCTCCAGGATACGAAGACACCCTTCCAAACTTTCGAAGCAGTTTTTCTGACAATTTGCTTGGGGAAAAGCAAAACTCTAAGTGTGGGATACTTGATATCGCGCAAAAAGTCATGTTTTTACTACCGATATCTTTCTCTAAGTATGAGCATTATAACTCGAATAACATCAAAATCAATGTGAATCCGCCAAGAAGATCAAAATGAAGATGCACAATAAAAATCAAGCAAAACGGATGAAAAATGAAGATTCCACGCATGTTTGAAGATTCAAGGCATCAAAACCAGATTTAAAGACTAAAGTGCCCATCATCAACATCCATCTTATCCATGATGTTCGTTTTCAAAATACGAGCCTAACAAAAGAAGAATCAACAAAACGGATAAAGAATGAAGATTCTACGGCCGCCGAAAGATTCAAATGATTCGTACACAATATCTGGAGATAGGAAACTCATCTCAGGGATTTCTTTATATCAAAATCTTCTTTTTTGAATTACGAATACAACGCAAAAAGAATCAACGCAAACGGACACATAACAAAGAAAATACGCACAAACTAAGAAACAAAACTAAATACGGCGAACTAGGGCGGGGGTAGGCCAGCCGCCACCGGCCACAGGTAGGGCGGTGCCGGCCACCTACCACCCATCCCATTCCTCTTTTTGGTCCATTTGTGTACCCGGTGCCACACCTTTATGCGATTGTACGTACATGGTGCCACACCTTTCCGCGAAAGTACGTACCTAGTGCACCACCTTTTACACCTTTTTCTAATGTGCTCCCCAAGATGCTAACGTGTGCCGGATTTCACCTATAAATAGGAGGACTTTGGTTCATTTGAACACACCACACCTTCCATACCTTGGAAAACACACACTTTCACTTTTTCTTTCTTTGTAACATTAGTTGTAATTCTTCCTTAGTTAATTAGACTAGCTAATTAACTGATCTAGGAAGACATGTACGGAGGTTCTCTGGGACGCATTTGTAGCTACGAGTTATTGTACGCCTTTTTCAGGTTTTAATCTATCTTTCATATTTAATTATGTTTGTTCTTTATTTTATAAATTTAAATATGCATGCTAGAATTGCCATGATTAACTAGATAACTCAATTATCTGCTATGATATCGTTTAGAAAGTTTTAAATATATAATTGTGTTGTATGTTATGAGATTGCGGATGGTTTATATTACAAATAGATGTAGGAATTAAATCTTTATCGTTTATCTGCCTAACTCATGTTGTGACTAAAACCTTATCCAAAAATGAACGTAGCTAACTCATAGGATATAGGTCACTTAGTTATACTATGTTAGATTGAATCATTGAGCTTGGCATGGCCGGTGTTCTCTAGACCAAAATAGGATCCAAGAGAAACGGAATATGGGAATAGAGGTAGATTAAGATTAAATTCATATAGACGATATTTTTGAGACAACTTTCGGAATACCCTCGACTTAAATAATACCTTTGTATGCTTATATTGAACTGTTGCTTTGATCATCTTATCGCATGTTCTTGTTTGATTGTTGCCTTAGGATCATCATAATAGAGAATACAATTGGCATTAAATATCGTGAAGTAATATGAACTCCCCTATTCAATTGTTCTCTGATATAGTACTGGAAACGCCTACGGCGGAGTACAAATGTATGGAAGTCGAGAACGACCGAAGGTAGTTATATTATGAATCGAATAACAAACGTGTTACTAATAAGTGATGACATATTATCCATGTATTCTTGCATACCTGAGTAATGTCGATAATTCGTACGAATAAGTGATGACATATTATCCGGCTGTCTAGACCAGTTAGTCCAACCTATTCCAGTGAGGGTAAACCTCGTTCATAAGATTGCTTATTCAATAAACTATGCCATGATTCGGACATCTCTGACGACCGAGATTGGGGAATAGGATTTGAGATTAAGTGTCAGATAATATGGGTATACATTTGAGAGAACTTTTGGTGTATGCTTTAATATATGTTGCAACCCATGTGACATTCTATTTGCCTGATTGTGGACACCTCCGCGTGAGCCCGATAGAAGGATTACAGTGATAGCTCACATTAACTTACGAACTTATCCTCATTAGAACTCTCCATATTCAACAACTCCTAAACCACTTCACAGTAGACAATTGCTTCAATTGCTGAAAGCCCGAAGTAACCTCCACCTTTCAGTTTCTTTTAATTTAATTTAGAGTAGAAAATCTAAAACCAAAACCAAAACCAACTCTTTTCTCCCTAACTAAATACATAAAAGTTTCTAAATCCCCTAGCTTCAATTTTCCGCGCTTTGAAGAACGATCCTAGGTCATACTTGTCCTTTGCTAGCCCCTTGATTAGCATAATAGTAACCCTAGGCCCCAACCTTATAAATTTAAAACCCACTGTTGTCTTGCATCACCATTAGAAATTCCAACTACCGATGCACGAGACAACACTCTCGTTTAGAATTTGGCGCATTATGATACATCTTCAAATGATGACCATTTACCTTAAAAATGCGACCGTCTGGATCTAGTCAATCGACACTTCCGTATAGATAAACTTTGTGAACAATATAAGGTCCAATCCATCTTGATTAAAGTTTACCTGGAAACAACCATAATCGAGAATTATATAACAACACCTTATCACCTTCTTTGAAGGTTTTAACAGTTTTGATTCTATCATCATACCACAGCTTTGTCCGTTCTTTATAAAATTTGGAATTCTCATAAGCATTCCATCTTAACTTATCCAATTCATGCAATTGCAAAAACCTATGATTCTTTACTTCATCAATATCCATATTACATGATCTCAACGCCCAATATGCCTTATGTTCTAGCTCCACCGGTAAATGATAAGCCTTTCCATAAATAAGTGTGTAAGGAGTAAAACCAGTAGAAGTCTTATATGCCGTCCTGAATGCCCATAATGCATCATCTAACTTATCAGCCCAATCCGTCCGATTACTTTCAACAGAACATTCCGAAATACGTTTAAGTCCACTATTAGTAACCTCAACCTGACCACTTGTTTGCGGATGATAAGGTGTAGCAAGATTATGAATGACTCCATACCTTTTCAATACCTTTTCCAGCTGAGCGTTACAAAAATGAGTTCCCTGAACACTTATTAGACTCTTCGGAGTACCAAATCGTGAAAATAATTGTTTAAGAAATTTCACAACAACCCTAGCATCATTCATAGGTAATGCTTTTGCCTCAGCCCATTAAGAAACATAATATACAGCTAGTAATATATACTCATTACCTCGGCTTACGAGAAATGGTCCCATAAAATCATTACCCCAAACATCAAAAATTTCACACACCTAAATCCAATTTTGTGGCATCTCATCTCGTTTAGAAATATTCCCTGCTCGTTGACATGAATCACAATTCTTAACAAATTCATGTGCATCTTTGAAAATTGTTGGCCAGTAAAAACCTGCATCAAAAACTTTTTTTGCTGTATAGTTAGCTCCATGATGTCCTCCAACATGTGCGTTATGACAATGTTATAAAATTTTAATACTCTCTTTTCCATGAACACATCTACGAAGTATACTATCTGCACATGATTTAAATAGAAAAGGATCTTCCCAAAAATAATGTTTTAAATCAGCGAAAAATTTCTTCTTCCTCTGAGAGTCCAATTCCTTGGGCAAAACTTTACTAACAAGAAAATTAGCAAACCATGGTATAGTAGTATTCTCCTGCACCATCATTAGTGTTTCATCAGGAAACGTATCTTTAATTTATGATTCATCTAATGCTTCCAATTCCGGATTTTCTATTCTTGACAATTGATCTGCTACTAAATTTTCAGCTCCTTCCTTATCCCGTATCTCTATATCAAATTCCTGCAACAAAAGAATCCATCGCAACAAACGAGGGCGCGCCTCTTTTTTATTGAACAAATACTTTAAAGCAGAATGATTAGTCAAAACAACAGTTTTAGATAATACTAAATAAGAGCGAAAATTTTCAAATGCAAACACTAATGCTAATAATTCCTTCTCTGTATTTGTCTAATTTTCTTGAGCATCTGTTAGAGTCTTGCTGGCATAATAAATTAGTCTGAACTTTTTATCCATCTGTTGTCCTAGCATGGTTCCATATTGTTCAGTTAGTCCAAAACCTCTGTTAATTCCCTGGCCTACCAAATGATGATCCCAACTCCCACCTGGACAAATTCATTTCCTTATCCAACTCCTTTAAACCGATTGGGGTTAATCAAGACATAGTCTATCTATACCTATTTCCCTATTCACTCACTCTCAATACACAAACCTGGTTTGAGGGATTAGAGATTAACTCTATAACCTATTGGGTAGAATTAGCAACCAAGTTTTTAGCCAAATATTTCCCCCAACAAAACAAGCCACGTTTAGGACCAACATCATAAACTTCCTTCAAGTGCATGATGAATCAATCTATGATGCATGGGAACGCTTTAAAGGATTGCTTAAGAAATGTCCAAATCATCGATTTGAGCACTCAGACCAGTTGTACATTTTCTACAATGGTCTCTTCCCACATCACCGTCCTTTACTTGATACCGCCTCTCGAGGCGGTTTCATGAATTGTACGACCAATGAAGCTTGGAGCCTTATTGAGGAAATGAGAATGCACAACCATCATTAAACAGTGAAAATCACCCGTTAATAGTGAATCTACCTACTACAATCGGGAATGAAAAGTCAACAACAACAAGTGGCATACCTAACTAAGGAGATTAAGGAATTGAAAAGTCAACAACAACAAGTTTGTCAAGTTCAAATCTGCCTTAATTGTGCTAATCTGAACCACTCAGCCCAAATTCCTCAGTCTCATCTAACTCCGCCCAATACTAACCCTTCTCTTAACCCACCTAGGAATTGTCCACTAACTTACCAACCTCAACCTTTGGAACTCTCTTCCTCACAAACCTCTAGCTTTGACGACACCCTGATACAAGTCATTCAAGGAATCTCGGCTAGACAAGACCTAGCTGATCTCATATTAAGAGATCAATTGACTTTGTTAAAAGATTTCGAATCCCAATAAGGACAATTCGCACAATGGTCCAACTAGTTACCATAAGAAGGCTTCCTATATTCAAGACTCTCAGGTAGCACATAGCCCAGTTACAATTTCTTCTCCGGTGAAGGAACCACCTATTGTCCTATCGACAATGGATTTAGAGTCTACACCAAATAGGAAAGTAAGAATTCCATTTCCGGCTCGTCTTAAACAATGACCCGACAAGCTTAAGTCTTTTAAGCTTGATAGGAAGTTCCTAGATACTGTATCTGAAGTTCCTTCCAAAAAGTACTTCAGAAGGATTCTTACAACCAAGGATAAGGTACCCGAAGTACCCAATGTCCTGCTGAATGAGGAATGTTCAGCTATCTTAAAAAATACCATTCGAGAAAAACTCGAAGACACCAGATGTTTTACTCTCCCCTGTTCTATCTACAATTTAGGCATCATCTGTTCTTTTGCCGATATAGGAGCTAGTGTTAATCTTATGCCATACTCGCTTTTCAAGAGGCTTGAGTTAGAAAATCTTTGACCTACCAAAATGACCATACAGCTTGCTGACCACTCAGTCAAATACCCTAGGGGAATAGCTGAAAATGTTTTAGTTATGATTGATAAATTTCTTTACCCAACAAATTTTGTAGTAATGGATATGCAGGAAGACATATACATCCCAATCATACTAGGAAGATCTTTCATGAATACGGCCAAGGCAATCATCAACGTCTTCGCACAAATCATCAGTTTGCAATCTCAGGGAGAAACCATCACTTTCCATATCGACAATCCTAACGCTGGAGACCAAGCCGATATGTAAATGATCTCCATGAACAAGACCACAGAGGACAAAGAAACTGCAAAGCCAATAAGTGAAAGAAAATCTAGCAAGGATCTAGAAATCATGCCATATTTTCCGATTGACCTCTGACAAATAGGACAAAAGATGAAAATGCATCAGCAATCAAACCAACGATAGAAGATATAATCGGAAAGAGAAAGATAGAAGAAGAAAACAGAAGAAGCAGACCGCCAACTAATCCGTTTACCACTGAAGAAATGGCGGGAAGTAACCACAACCATCCCACGAGAGGAGAAACACTGGAGGAATATTCCAAACGCACTAGTTACCAACCACAAACCATCACAGATCCCAAAGTACTCAATGAATTCACCCAAAGATTTGACAAAGCGGTTGGAGGAATAAGCGGCGTAGTCAACATGCTTGCTCTTTCCTCTGCTGAACTGCAATTTTGTCAACAACAGAAACGGACTTACGCTAGGATCTACAATGCCCTTAAAAGATCTAACATCCCATTCACCTCAACACAATGGGAGATGTTAGGATCCATTAGAGCGTATATGAAAGAGACTAGTGGACATCCAAGCAGTCGTGCCAACATCTTGACAATGAATGACCTCACATCATTGCTTGACTTGCTAAATAGAGAAGATCACCTTAGTTCCAAAGAAAGCGGATATATGGTTATCAACTCCACTGTTGAAAAACAAGTTGAGTTATTGATTGAAGAACTTAGTGACCTTGTTTGGGAGGAATCAAGGCGCGAATGATCTTTTAGGGCCACACATGAATCACCACTTGATATTGCTACTTTTGTTACGATCCATCTACGGGAGATTCAACAACGGAAAAGTAACTCTAGAACGAACTTCATATTCCATTCAGGATGCAAGGAGATACTTCATCAACTTATTCTAGTTTTCTCAGAATCCGAGTTTCCATTCAACGACCGTCAGCACCGGTAAATCAAGGACCTATGCACATCCATCAGAAGATTCAGCGGAGACCCCAATACTGAGAATTATGAAGACATAAAACTGCAATTCTTGGCGTTTGTATGCTCTCTCTGGCAAAACCCACCGCCAAGAGAGGTGGTTAAGACAGACACAACCACCATGACCGACCCTAGTGGGAATGTCACTAAAGCAGTCGATTACATCACATTCGGACTTTACGGACTTGCAAGGACAACTTCAGAGCATCTTCTGAACTACAAGGCAGAATCGAGAGATAGTCCATTTAAATTGATTACGACAATAGTCAATCATTTCATGAGAATCTATCCACCTCGATATACTTTCCCGCAACCTAGGGCCCATAACATCAACACAGTTAATCCCAGGGATGCATCCATCTAGCTAGGAGAAAAGAAGTCGAGCTCTCGACTTTAAAAGAGTGCTTCTCGAGAGGCAACCCGTGTTTTAAATTGCTGCAATTTTACATTCCAAGAAGTGATGAAGTCTTCGACAATCTTTCACACTTAGATATACGAAGAAGTTTTGAGAATTGTCCGACGCATCAATTTTTTGACGTCGAAAATAAAGAAAGTATATCCAACGTGTTCACACCTACGAGACCAATCACAAGAAGACTTGCTCAAGAGTGAACCCAGCAAGATGAAGTTCGGCAAACGCATACCATGGAACACTACAAATACTGGGGAGTACTTCTATACCAGTCTCTTTCTTTCATTATAAATATACCATATCCACTATGCTGATCACTAAGTGTGGGATTCAAACCCAACACTCACTGCTAAAAGAATACGTCTTAGATATTTCAAATCCTAAGTGTGGGATTTTACCCCAGTCAGAACTTAGAACAACATCGAGGACGATGTTCCTTTAAGCGTGGGATAGCAGTATTGTACACTACTGTAAAATGGATAATGGTATATGCTTAATTCTAAACTCGCTGCTCTTTAGACCATTCTTCTCTAAAAAGTAACTCAAAATTTACACAAATTTTTTCAAAATTGAGTTAAAAATATGTTGAAAATGAAAATTTTAAACAAAGAATGATTTACTTTGGGGAAGAAGGATAAATAAAATATAAATCCCTTTGGAAAATTAGGTTAGTAATCCCATAAAGAGCATCACATGACTAGGCACACAACAACCTAATTTTTGATTCGAGAGGTATCTTGAGCCATAATAAGCATTCACTTTTAATGCTTCACTTCTTCGATTCTTGAGTGTGCCGATGTATGCGTTTAGAATCAGAACTTGCTCCTGTTATGCATTTCGAATCCGAACAGGTGAGTAAAGAGGAGATCGAATCACATCATTCTAAAACCCATTCATATACCCTAAAAGAAATACGTTAACCCTACCCTCTCAAAAGCATCCCTCAAACTGCATAGTAAGTTCCAAAGATGAAAGAAGAGAAGCTACAAGGATATAACGTCGAAAAAAATCAGAATAAAAGAAAGTCAAATGGAGAAAAAGACTCCTTCCAAAAATCATAAGAAAAGGGCGTCAATCCTCCCAAAAACTCTAGCTTTCCTCTTCACCAAAAAGAAACTAGTGAAAAATCAACACAACCCCCTCTCATATCACCAACACTCCACTCCAAAAACCTTACATCACTCCTCCTAGAATGATTGTGGCTAGATTGACTTCTCTCTCACCTAAAAGGTAACGATTTGATTATCGATCAAGCCTATGATGATAAACGATACATGACTGGCGTTCTGAGTGATTGATAATATTAGAATAGCAAACCCTAAACACTTTGAGTGATTGGAGTGACCACCTTGAGAGGATCGCCTCGTGATTTGAGTGACCACCAAAAAGAAACCAGTGAAAAACCAACACAACCCCCTCTCATATCACCAACACTCCACTCCAAAAACCTTACATCACTCCTCCTAGAATGATTGTGGCTAGATTGACTTCGCTATCACCTAAAAGGTAGCTATTTGATTCTCGATCAAGCCTATGATGATAAACGATACATGACTGGCGTTCTGAGTGATTGATAATATTAGAATAGGAAACCCTAAACACTTTGAGTGATTGGAGTGACCACCTTGAGAGGATCGCCTAGTGATTGGAGTGACCACCAAAAAGAAACCAGTGAAAAACCAACACAACCCCCTCTCATATCACCAACACTCCACTCCAAAAACCTTACATCACTCCTCCTAGAATGATTGTGGCTAGATTGACTTCGCTATCACCTAAAAGGTAGCTATTTGATTCTCGATCAAGCCTATGATGATAAACGATACATGACTGGCGTTCTGAGTGATTAATAATATTAGAATAGGAAACCCTAAACACTTTGAGTGATTGGAGTGACCACCTTAAGAAGATCGCCTAGTCATGTATCCAGGATCAAAGATCAAAAGCATGCTCTCAAAGATTACAACCCTACCTTTTAAAAAGCACGGATATTTTATTTTTCCAAAACCCCCCTCAATAAGAAGTTCCGCCCTAAAAATATTTCATTATCTACTTATGTTTAACCATGCTTGAAATTCGAGTTTGCTTGATGACAAGCAAAGTTCTAAGTGTGGGATACTTGATAACGCGTTAAAAGTCACATTTTTACTACCGATATCTCTCTCATTCCGGAACAATACTTGGCATTTCGACTCAAATAATGCACAAATCAATGAAACTCTGTCAAGAAGGTCAAAATGAAGTTGCACGAGAAAAATCAAGCAAAACGAGCGAAAAACGAAGATTCCACACACGTTTGAAGATTCAAGACTTCAAAACAAGATTTAGAGACTGTAGATCCCGTGTGGTCGGACCTAATCGAATCCCAATAGTCAATCAATGTGCGGAATCCAATAATTGAATATAAATGTTTAAACGATTAAAACAAACAAACACAAAGTATATGAATACTCAAAAGATTACCAATCAGATTAATTGCAATAGCTCGAGTACAATATACTGAAACTTCACCTAGGTTCGTTAACCCTAACAAATGAGAATAACTAGTCTATTTATACTCGACACCTAATCTGACCTATACGACACAAGTTGTGTCGCCAAGCCGACTCATGCTACACAAGTTGTGTCGCCAAGTTGACTCTTGCGACACAGAACCCTTGTGTCGCCAAAACATAAAATGTAATTACTTCTAAATACAAACATCATAACAAATGTAATTACATAACTAACACATTACAGACTTATACTAACTGACAGACACACTAAGATGCACCAACAAACTCCCCCGTGTCTCCAGCTTGATCTTCAAAATTTCCTCAATTCAAACCCAGCCTGCGGGAAACCTGCCTACAACATGAATTACATGCATAACACACACAGTCACAACCTTTTGAAATTGTCTTGCAAGAATCGAATTAACTACATTTCTTACGTTAAAGAGAATTGGATTATCAAACAATTTCCTCAAATCTTTCTGTGACAGATTTATCAAGCTCATAGGATCAAAT
Organism: Pseudognaphalium luteoalbum; assembly: GCA_963422505.1. NCBI lineage: Eukaryota > Viridiplantae > Streptophyta > Magnoliopsida > Asterales > Asteraceae > Pseudognaphalium > Pseudognaphalium luteoalbum. The sequence continues at coordinate 94,843,237 of OY730193.1, read as the reverse complement.
ACTTTGAATTGAGCTTTCTTCAAACCATATAGCGAAGTCATCTCCGAATGCTCAAATTCTGGAACAAAAACAAATACTGCTTCACCCATATGCGGATCAAGTTCCCGATGATGAAATCTTCTAAGAAAGTTAAGGGGAACAATCTCAAGAGGAATCTCAGTCAAACAATCAGCTGGTGGATAGTGTACTTTACAAATCGGCTGTCTTGTTACTGGATTAAGCTTTTTCTTGAATATATATCTCGTTCCAAGCGTTGGTTTGATAAAGTTGTAACATTTAATCTTCACTTCACATTGCAAAACCGTCTATACGAAATCAGCTCGCGAATCTCTGGTTGGATTAATCAATTCCACTTGAGCTAGACGTATTATCTCTCCCTTTGGCAACGTACTCAGCTTCTTAAATGATCATTTGAAATACTGAATACCATCACTCCTCTTTATCATAAAGATGCCCTTATAAGTCTTCCAACTCTTAATAATTCCCGTGTAATTCCCGCTAACTTTATATGACTTGCAAGTAACAGGAATAGGTTCACCAGGAATAAAGCTTATCAAAGGTCATTCAGAAGTTGATGTAAAAGCAGTTTCAGAAGTCGGTGTTGTCTCTGGAATAGTTTGTGAGGTTCCAGCTGGCTCTGCTTCATCTTCAGAAGAATCAGTCTCGATTGTCGGAGCATCATCATAAAACTCATCCGAATGCATTTCCTCTTCCTCAATCTCAACATCATCGTCAACTTCAACGTCAAATTCAGGCTAAGATGTCTGACCTTCCTCATTAACCATTCGCTGAATTAATGATAAGTTATCATGAGAGTAATCTACAGCTAACATTTAAAGCCTAAGTTAACATGTAAAACCTAACATTTTGTGCCTAATTACCCCAAAAACTATAACCCTAAAAACCGTAATGAAAATTCGACAATTAAAGCCTAAATCTCGGTAAAAATAGATGAAACAAGTACCTAAATGTCGAGTAAAACACGAGGAACAAGAATCAAGTGGTAGAATAGCTGGAAAAACACCGAGATAACGAAATCGAAAGCAAAATCCACCGTAGCCCGTTATGTCGCAAGATACAATTTTATTGTCGCTATATTTGATTTTATTTCGCAGAGGTAAGGTAACAGTGACTGCGACAGGGGTGAGTATTTATACCTCATTTTGAACTAGCGACATATCAAGCGACATAGGCTCCGAAATGGGCTGCGACATAGGCTGTGACGCAGGGCCCAAAAAGTGAATATTTGATTTTAATTTCAAGTATAAACCCGGAACCCGATTCAATTGTAACTTAAGAACTTGGATATTATACAAAATAAAATAAAAGAGAATAAGTTAAAATAAAATAAATAACTTAAGGTTCTTTTTGGTGACATTGTTGTTTTGACTGGTAAGGGATCATATTAGGATAACATGCAATTATTAGCAAATAGTAAGTGTTATCTCGATTATCAGTATATTTGTCCACTTTAAATTTACTTAGCATATTTAGAACACCTTTTATAAATATTATTTCAAGATGATTACTGGTATAGTTTAACCACCTAAACATGTTACATCCGTGTCTATGAATGACCCTTTTATTGTTAGTATGAATATTTATCTGTGGTCCTCACCATAGACATACCCTTGTAATTTAGACAAGAACATAACTTCCAAGATCAGATAGAATAGAGGAATATCATTTTTAAGAATCAAGCCAACGGTGACAGGTCCGTACAAACGTATAACAAAGCAACATAGCTTGATTCAGGTGTAAGCAAAACCAGACTTGGTCAAACCATTTTGGCGACCTTGTTAGGTATCTTGTGATTTAAGAATTTTCAAGTTCATTGACTTGCGTTTGCTTAACTTTTAAGTATATACTAATTGAGACCAGGTCTGTACTTAGGTACAACAGAGGAAATAATCAGTATATACCCCAAATGATTTCATATTAAAAACTAAAATAGAAGTATGCCAAGCTCTATTAAGGAATTGAGACATTTATTCATACATCACAGGGTGTTTCCCACAAGATAATAGACATGTATTAGTGTCACTTTTTAATAGCTCAAAGACCAGTGTATATCATGCCTACCAGTACATCATATTATGAAGCTAATGTTTATAAAAGCTGTGGTAAGTATGCTAGATAAACCTACTGATACATCAAGGATAAACCTTAGATTTTCCATTTTGTGCATGTTCCCTAATGTACTATCATTTCCCTAGTTGTTTACAGACACAACTAAACGTCTTTTTATAAATGTTGCAACTGTGCATTTCTTTAATACTAAAAAGTATAAAGAGTGACTGTTGCGTTTTTTTTTAATACTTAAAAACAATAGTCAAAATCTAAAAAGTTACTTCTTTAGTTGAAAGAAGCGTAAACCAATCATGTTGACTAGTTCATCAAATTGGGCACGAGAAAAGGCCTTGGTGAATAAGTCAGCGTTCTGCTTAAGGGTATCTATGTGGACAAGGTCTATTAGGTGTATCTCATAGCAATCCCGTATAAAGTGAAACCTAAGTTCTATGTGTTTAGTCCTAGAGTGTTGTACGGGATTGCGTGTAATAGATATAACAGCTGTATTATCAATATGAATAGGAGTCATAGTAAGAAGTAACCCGTAATCACGCAATTGATGCTGAATCCACATAATCTGGGAACTGCAACTAGCCGCAACAACATACTCAGCCTCCGCAGTGGAAGTAGCAACTGTAGTCTGCTTTTTTTACTGCCACGAGACCAAACGCGATTCAAGAAACTGGCATCTACCAGTTCTAGACTTCTTATCTATGCTACAGCTGCCATGATCAGAATCCGAGTACGTAGTGAGAGCAAACATTTTTTCGTTGGAATACCATAGACCGAGAGTTGGTCTATATTTGAGGTATCCAAATATGCGCTGCACTGCTTTCATATGAGAAACTTTGGGCCTAGCTTGATATCTGGAGCAGATGGACACAACAAATACAATGTCCGGCCTTGAAGCAGTCAGATACATGAGAGAACCTATCATCGAGTGATAGTCCTTTTCTTTACAATCCTCTTCATCAGTGGCCGGTCCGAGATTGTGATTAATTTCAATGGGGGTGCCATAGGTCTTACAGTTAAGCAAGTCATACCTAGTTAACATATCCGTAACATATTTGGACTGATGAATGTAGATGCCTTTGGCAGACTTCTCAACTTGTACAACCTGAAAGAACGTAAGTTCCCCCATTGCACTCATCTCAAATTCAGACTTCATGAGTTGCTTGAAGTCCTTACACATGGCATCTTTTGTAGAACTAAATACGATGTCGTCGACATAAACCTGTACCAGTAACAAGTCGTCTCCGTCTCTTTTTGTGAATAAAGTTCTATCAATACTTCCTCTCTCGAAGCCATTCTTAATTAGATGAGTAGAAAGCCTCTCATACCACAGTCTTGGAGCCTGATGCAGACCATACAATGCCTTATTAAGTTTTCAGACATATTCCGGATGCAAAGGGTCTTCAAAACCAGGAGGCTGCTTCACATATACATCAGTATCAACCTATCCGTACATAAATGTGCTCTTCACATCAAGCTGATGAATGCAGAATTCCTTAAAGGACGCGTATGCCAAAAAGATAGGAATCAACTCCAATCTTGCAACAGGAGCGAAAACCTCATCATAGTCCAAACCCTCTACTTGATGAAAGCCTTGAACAACTAGACGTGCTTTATTTCTGATAACCACTCCTCAATTATCTTTCTTGATTCTATATACCCATCGAGTGCCAGTAGAATGTGCACCTTAGGTAACGGTACCAATTCCCAAACATGTAGCTTTTTGAATTGCTGCAACTCCTCTTGCATATCTTCAACCCAGTGTGGGTCTTTCAAAGCATCCTCTATCCGTTTAGGCTCCACTTGAGATAGAAAACACGATTTTACCTCTGCGGCAAGACATGCAAGAGAGACAGGCTTAGTAGAATCAGATGGGGATTCAGAATTCTCAACAGTAGAAACTTGACATCGTGTTTGAATCCCTTTATCTAAAGGACCGATAATATTCTCCATCAGATGATCCTTACTGATACGAGTACTTGGAATTTCGTCATGCACAATGACAAAATCCAAATTTGTAGAATCGACTTCCTATCCCAAATCAAATTCATTAGACAACTCAGGAACATCAGTATACGTTTCTTGATTTCTCGTCGATGATTTAGGAACCTCGGCGTTGGTTTGAGAAGGAGGTGGAGTAATAGAAGCAGTCGGTGGCTTTGACGCTGATGGCGGAGATGTATCTGAAGACAAATGAAGTCCGTGTAGCAGTGTAACCACCTGATCAACCTCATCTTCTTCTTTAGGAAGATTGAATGAGTCAAAGATTGCTTCATAGTTAAACAAATGTGTGGGTCCCTTTCCCTGCGGATTTTCAGTATACCGAAAGCACGTGACTTCAAAATGTTCTTCCATGCACTTAGTTACCAAATTATACACACGTTTCTTTAAAGAGTTATTAGAAAAGCCCAAAAATAGGCCTTCACTAGATTTTTCTCCAAATTTAGCAACTCTTTCTTTTGTGTACATAATTGTGCAGGGACACCCAAACGGTTCAAGAAACTGTAACGAAGGTTTTCGATTATTAAGCAGCTCATATGACGTTTTATTGTGCTTCTTAACCACAAAAACCATGTTAAGAATATAATAAGCGGTATTGACCGCCTCAACCCAGAAGGTAATAGGCAGCTTAGAATCTGCCAACATTGTTCTTGCGGCTTCAATGAGTGTCCTGTTTTTACGTTCAGCAACTCCATTCTGTTGAGGAGTTCAAGCAACACTGAATTGATGATCAATGCCTTTTCTTAGACAGTACAACTCAATAGTTGAATTCTTAAACTCAGTCCCATTCAGATCGCAGTTTTTTGATCGACAAATTGCACAGGTTCTCTAGCTTATCAAACAGATAGGTGAGAATCTCGGGAACTTCATCCTTAGTAGATAAAAAATACACCCACTAAAAGCGAGAATAATCATAACTTACTACCAAGCAATACTTAGAACCTCCCATACTCTTCTTACTTACAGGTCCAAAGAGATCCATGTGCAGTAGCTTCAATGGACTGGAAACAAAGTTCACCACTTTTGACTTATGGGATTTCTTGTGTTGTTTCCCTTTTTGGCAGGAAACAAAATGATCATTAATTCCAAATGATTGCTTCGGAACTCCACACACAAGATCGTTTTTCACCAAATAATTCATTTTCCTGAAGTGCAAATGTCCCATACGTCTGTGCCAAAGTAGTGATTCTTTTTCTGGAGCTCTTGAAAGTAGACACGTATGTTGAGTTGTTTCAACAGTCTTCATATCCAAAATATACGTGCCTTTTTGCGTAGGTGCCCTTAGTAGCACCCAATCATCAGGAATAACGTATCCTGGTTTTAAAATGCAACACTCAGTTTTGATAAATGTCGTAGTGTACTCTTTGTCGCACACTTGAGACACGCTGAGCAGATTGTGGGTGAGCTGTTCCACAAAGTTGACTTTCTCAAAACTCACTTGCCCATTAGTGAGTGTACCCTGTCCGGAAATAGCCCCTCCTTTATCATCGGCAAAAGCAACATATACCCCATTGTAATCTTTAACTTCAGATATCGGAGATAAGTCGCCTGTCGTATGTCGCGAGCAACCACTGTCGATATACCATGTATTGTTATGAACTGCTTCGGATTGCTGTGACATCACAAACACACGAATCAATTAGTAAGGGAGACCCAAGCCTTTACAGGCTTGGGTAACCCAGTAGCATCATCCACAATGATTATATCAGTCAGGATTTTATTTTTTAACAAATCGGAAATGTTGCCTGATGTATCATTGTCAGATGAAGAGTCAGAACATGACTCTTTGGTCTTCCAGACCTTTTGAGGTTTGGATTGTTGCTTGTTAACAACTTTGAGCTTATCATGAGTGACTTTGTTTGGCTCAATATTGTTAATCTCAGAGGTAAGTGGTGGAGATGTAGAACCTCTCTTAGATTTATGATAAAGATTTTGAAACTTTGAGGTTCGTGTAGCTCCCCTACTACCGTGCTTCAGAGCAAGCAATGGACAAGCGTTTATCAATAGACCTTGTTTCTTGCAATAGAAACAAGATCTGAGCTCAACAGAAGTTTGAGATTAAGGTATAAACCTTTGAGCTCGGCCAAATGATGCATGTCCTGAGCATGCATACTGAGGTGTACAAGTAGAAGATGAACCTTGTGAAGAAGCTTTAGAAGATTTTTAGTAGATTTGTGATAAATCTTCTTTGTAGGTTCAGCCTTGGCTTTACCTTTCATTTTAAAAATCTCATCATAACCTTCACTAGTGAAGATATGATAGTCATTGGTTACATTCTTCTTCTTCTTTAAATAACCATATTCTTCATCGGTTATATCCTCAATCTCAATTTCCTCCGTCAAACTGGCTGGAGGAATGGACTTAGGTTTAACCTTCTCAGGCTTTGAAACAATAATAGGCTTAACAGGCTCAGCCTTAGATTCATGTTTCTTAACATATCATTTAATGTGGGCTTAAAAGGCTCAACCCTAACATCAAGAGTCTTGACAGACTCAACCTTTTGAGCCTTTAATGTATCAGGCTCACTAGTTGACTCCTTAACTGGCTCAGGCATACTAGTTACAGGTTTTTGAAACTCATTTTTACCAATTTCAACCTTAACTTCCTATTCAGGCATAGGAAGATAATCTTTTGGAGGTGGGACATGGTAATAACCAAGTCATGCCTTACCAAGCTCAGGCTTACTTATCTTTACCTTAACTGGCTCAACAAGTTTTATGTCTACTTTAGTGACAGTACGCACAAAATCATTGATGACTTCCTGTTCAGGCACAGGAAGATAATCTTTTGGAGGTGGGAGATGGTGATAACCAAGTCCCGCCTTACTTTTAGTACCAGTCCTTTGTTTCTGAAGGATTTCATCAAAGATGAGAGAGGACGTTGAAAAGTTTGATAGTTTACGATTTAAAGTAAGAACTACAGCCTGGGAGTCAGCAAGATCTTTCTTTACGGAAGTAAGCATATTATAACGACCTGAATTTAAAAATATGGGTTTTCAATATTTTTTCTTTAATAATAAATCACAAATGTGGAAACGTCCCAGGTAATAATAATAAATACCAACTAAACGGTTGGTTCATCAAAGTTCAGACGTTATACGTCTTATCATCACAATAGTAAAAGAAAACCCAAATGTCTACTGTTTGCATTACATGCATAATCATCTAAACAAAAATAATCTAAAGCTTTATAGACAATCTTGTCTACTCTTATTACCTACCCGCCTCGCTCATCTATCCTCCTGAAGTTCCTAACATGCACGGTGTACACAATCGAGCAAGTAGAAAAACAAGTGTCAGCTAATTAAAGCTGAGTAAGATAACAGGTTAGTTATAAAACTAGTCCAATTAAAACATCAATTATAAAATCCTTTACAATCAGCATAACAAATAAGTTATAAGGATTCATTTACATTGAGAAAGCATAGCAAGGAATCATCTACCAAAATCCTAAAGCTGTGCCTACTTCATCTTTCTCAACTCTTATCATTGATTCATCTATCATCTGTTATTCTTTTCATCTGTTTCATCCGTTCGTCAAAGATGAAATACCGACTTGATGAGCTGCAACAAATGCAACCCATCGTTGTCATTTAGGAATGAGTCCTCTCTAAGATTTGCCCATTCCCGGAGCAAGTACCACATGTGATTGGCTAATAGCCAAGTACCGCTCAACCCGTCCGTCCTAGAGTATCCGATAAACATCTGCACGCGCCCCGTTCTCGCGATTTGGATCCATCGGGGAAATCCACTTTAAGTTCTCATATTATTCATCTTTTCATCTAGCATCAAATAATAGGGCCCCTAATCATGAATCGTGTCTAAAGCATCATGGATCATCATTGTAACACCCGCCAATTTAGGACTACAATTAGTATCGAAACTACTTCAAATTTCAGGTATTTAGTTTTATAATACCCTGAATAAAGGTAACATTATGGTGTGAATACGGGCGCGCTTACGTGATCTAATTTAAATCGTACACTTATGAACCGGACAATGTCCGACATTAATAAATGGACGTTGGTGACAAAACTTTATAACAAGGTGGACTTATCCAAACAAACGTGATTTTTCAATAATATATTGCGAGAATATATTCCAAGTATTTCTCATTGACAAAAACACCCTGTACACGACAAACACGCATGAAGCACGTGAGTCAAGCGTAAACAGTTTAAATTATAATTTTATAACTCGTTATTTAGTGTTTTGATAAAATATTTCAGTTAAAATATTTTGGATATATATAATTAAACACGAAACCCGGAACGACATTTAAGCAATCGCGGAATGTAACATAAAAATTTGAACAATGAATTCACGAGACCGAGACCCAAATGGGTTAGCCCAAACCTGCGGATCCAAGCCCCAACCCGACCCATGACCCACTTTCTTTTAAACCCCTCTTTTCTTCCATTTCATCCACCAACACACACACACACACACACATTTACATTTCCAAAACCCTCTCTTTTCTTTCCCTTTCTTCTTCCACCGAAACAGCAGCAAGAGCAACGCCACCGTCGCCAAAATCGTTCATCATCATCAACAAGGGAAAGCACAAGGACCGCCATCATCTTCTACCTCACCTTCATCACCTCCATTTTCGATTCGTGGTATGAAACGCCTTAAAACTCGATGTAATTACTTGTAAAGCTTTTATTTACATGCTAGAAATTTTACTCAACAAAGATTTGCCCAAAAATCGACTTGAAAATGCGTTTTTATGAAAAAGTGTTCGAACAGCTCGTTCTGCGAACCGAGATCTGTTCGTCCTGCGAGGCGAACCCAATTGCGAACCGAAGATTGAACTCGCGAACCCAATGGCGAACCGAACCCACCTGCGAGATGACTTGCGAGTCGACCTACGAGTTGACTTGCGAGTCGACCTGCGAGATGACTTGTGAGTCGACCTGCTAGTTGACTTGCGAGTCGACTTGTGAACCGAACCTTCTGTTGCGAACTGAGTTCAGTTCGTAGCCTACTGCCTTGCGAGCCGAACTCGGCTCGCACCGCGAACTCAATTCGCACCACTATTTCAGTCCATAACCCGACTTGACCAATTATCCGAATTTAAATCCTAGATACGATTTTTAATAAAACGATATACATAATAATACCACTCTCGGATTATTTTTACAAACCGTCACCAACGGGCCATACTTGTTTTCAAAATACAAACGGTTTACTAAACAAACACTTGGACATGTCCTAGTTGAGTGGACAGCTAGCATGGGTGATCTTTTAAGACACCAACTCGTTTACTAATTTACTTACAACTTTGTGCGTTACGGACACCAGAAGGTTGCAGGATTCCGAGAATTGATACACAGACTTACAACCGCTTTACCTGGTTGATTACACATACGTATTTACTGGACTCAGGTGAGTCTCATAGCCCCACTTTTACTGTTTTACTGTTTTACTTACGGGGTGAGATGCATAGCTTATTTTTACGAACACGAGTACTGATTTACATGTTTACCAAACGGAATTGCATGAGTTTTCTCACCATTTATTTGGGGAAGCCTCCTCATCATATATCATTAGTTATGTACTTAAGCGCGAACACTAGTTAATGGATCCATTAGGGAAATGACCCTCCCCGCCCGGGGTAGTAGCGATACCACGAACCGATCTGTATAAACGGGCGACTATTATTCGTTACTGATGCTTGCTCAATTTCCGAGCATGTCACGGGAGCAAATTTATTATTTATGGGTTAAGCTTCGATTATGAGCCTCATGGCAATGGTATAACTTACTTACTTTATATTGCAAGTATTGCAAATAACTGATTTACGCCTGCGGGCCTTATTAATGAAATCTTGTGTTCAAACTCTTACTTTACTTACAAACCTGTGAGATTCACCAACATTCGTGTTGACCTTTTTAGCTTTGTATCTCAGGTACACATACGGAGTAGGATTCCCTCAGGATACTAGCTAGAGTCGCATGATTTCTACCTTGCATTTAACGGAGATTCTTAGCATCATCTTTTGTATTTATTATGATTATGTAATAGAATCTCCCGCCTCTTTTTACGCGAACTCTAGGGAACTTCATTTTGTAACCGGAAACGTTATGTTTCAAACATTTTATGTATGGAAATGTAATTATTTTACAAACGTTTGCTTAACTTTTGTGTTGTGATATTTGATTGGTAGCACCCCAAAGCTTGCTTCCGCTAAACTGTGATTTTGGGGGTGTTACAATCATCTAGTGTGACTATCATCAATCATGTAGTACAAGTATCACATAGAATCATGGTATAGTATACTACCCATAACCCCGTCCCACATTTATAAATAAAGTTTCCCTTGTACCCACATGAATCACAATTTAATCAAGCACAATAATATATAACTTAATAAAATAAGTTAACTCAAAAACTCTATTAGTTTTGACTGTGTACCCGGTTTTCGCAAACATTATCTTACCTCAACTCGAGTACCAATCCAATAAAATTCAGTCTTCTTCGGAAGCTTGATCACCTATATAATATTAATTATAAAGACACTATTACTAAAATTTAACATGTTTGATCACATAGTTAAAATGCATGATTGTATCCTAAACCCCTTGCTTCGATCCAAATATATATATAGTCTGGTAAGTTAAGTACTTCATAGCCTTGACATATAAAACAAGATACTGGTGTAGATCAAATTAATGCCATCAAATTAGTCTTTTTATCTCTAAAGAATTCCAAGCATACAATTTGTGATATTTAATCTACGCACAAAGATACATCAATTAAAATAATACTTACCACATCATAAGCTCACTAAATAACTAATATAATAATGTTTCTGTTTGTGTGCTTGCATGATCATTGAAGTAAAAGAAAATATGAATTAAACTTATTCGATCAATTTGCTAGCTAAATGTTGGAACAATGGTGTCAATGCTTTGAAGTAATAATCAAACACCTAAAAGCTTCTAGTGTTCCAAGTTAATAATTTCAAAGATCTATACCTTATTTTAATAGTATTAAGAGTAGTCTTACTGCTTGCTTTGAAGTAAAGGCAGTGGCTTCAGCTTTTCTTTATTCTATCAAGAGAGTAAAGCTACATATCTGGTAGTAACATTACTTACTTATATTGTGTCTATTTCTTTCTTCATCGATAATTAATTTATCTATTCCTAGTTTCTTCCTAACATCACAGTCATATATATCTACACCTAGAATCAGAATTTATCTCATCACGTTCATGTAGTTTTCGATAACATTCTGTCAAAAACATGCATTACTACGCGTTTCAAGATTTTAACAAATAACAATACATGTATTCTCGTATTTTTTATATAATCAAACATCTCATCGATCATATCTAATCTATATGAAAGCTCTACAAAATTAATCAAAACACAATAACAAAATAGATAATCACCTCCAAGAATATATATATTCGCTAGCCTAATGCTTCAAGATGTATTGGAACCTCTCCTTTGTTTCTCTTTGTCTTAGATCAAATACGTACGCAGGAAAAATAGGCTAGGGTTATTAGTTCTTTGAGTAATTAATACTAATATTTACTTAATAAGTCCCTCAACTTCCTAAAACATTCAACTAGTCAAAGGCCCATAATCTAATTGCAACTTAATTCCTAATCATACGTTCTTAATAGTAATAATAGAATACTTAAATAATCATCAATTAAATAAATGATCATAAATAATTTTAGGATGTTACAATTCTCACCTCCTTAAGAAGATTCTATCCTCAGAATGGGCTCCTCGTTAAATAGGTGAGGGTATCTTTCTTTCATCTCCTTCTCCGTCTCCAAGTCAAGTTCTCTCCTTGACTATGCTTCCATTTGATTAACACCAGGTCAATCACCTTCTTCCTCAGCTTCTTTTTCTTTCGGTCCAAAATCTCCACAGGTTCTTCAACTAGTCTCTTCTTTGGGCTAACCCGTAACTCAGACAATGGTATGACACTTTCTTCTTCAGCCAGACACTTCCTCAAGTAACATACATGAAAAGTGTTGTGAATTCCATCAAGCTCCCGTGGCAATTTCAACTGATATGCTTGTTCATTAACCCGCTTGATGATCTTGAACGGTCCAATGAAACGGGGGCTAAGTTTTCCACGCTTACCAAACCGTATTATTCCCTTCCATGGAGAAACCTTTAGCATCACAAGGTCACCCTCTTCAAATGAAATTGGTCTTCTTTTCTTATCAGCATACTTCTTTTGTCGATCTTAAGCAATCTTAAGATTTTCTCTAGCAATTGCCACTTTGTCTGCAGTAATTTGAACAATCTCTGGACCTGCAAACTGTTTCTCTCCTGGTTCTAACCAACATGTGGGAGTCCTGCAACGCCTCCCATACAACATCTCATAAGGTGGCATGTTGATGCTTGCATGATAACTATTGTTATATGCAAACTCGATTAAAGGTAAATGGGAATCCCAGCTACCACCAAACTCGATAACACACGCCCGTAACATATCCTCCATCGTTTGTATGGTCCTCTCGCTCTGCCCATTAGTTTGAGGATGATAAGCAGTGCTTAGGTTCACCCTCGTGCCCAATTCCCTTTGCAAACTTTTCTAAATGTAGAGGCAAAACGACTATCAACATCAGAGACAATGGATAATCGTACTCCATGCCTTGAAACAACTTCATCAATATATAATTTTGCCAACTTCTCCATGGGCAAGTTCTCACGGGTTGCCAAAAAATGAGCACTTTTCGTGAGACGATCAACAATCACCCATATCATATCGTGACCTTTTGGTGTCTTTGGAAGTTTGGTCACAAAATCCATGGTTATGTGATCCCACTTCCACTCAGGTATCTCCAATTGTTGCAAGCTTCCATACGGTCGCTGATGTTCGGCCTTTACTTGAGCACAAGTTACACATTTCTCAACATAGCTTGCTACATCAAGTTTCATCACAGGCCACCAATAAAGTGGTTTTAAGTCACGAAACATCTTCGTTATCCCTGGATGAATAGAGTACTTAGATTGATGAGCATCTTCAAGTATCAATTCTCGATTGCCTCCAAGTTTTGGTACCCAAATTCTTCCTTTAAAAGCTTTCAAACCTCGATTATCGTCCAAAAAATGATTCTTGTTCTCTTTCAACGTTTCATTCTGCAAATTGTCTTCAAGAAGAGCCTCAATCTGAGCCAATTTTATATGATCAATCAACCCTGACATCACCTCAATTCTCATTGCTCTGACTCGAGGTTGTGTATTGTGCTCCTTTCGGCTTAGAGCATCTGCAACAACATTAGCTTTCCCTGGATGATACTTAATTTCACAATCGTAGTCTTTCAAAAGATCCATCCAACGCCTCTGCCTCATGTTCATCTCCTTTTGGGTAAACATATATTGTAGGCTCTTGTGATCAGTGTAAAGGGTACACTTGAGCCATACAAGTAATGTCGCCACAATTTTAGAGCAAAGATAATTGCCGCTAGCTCCAAGTCATGTGCTGGGTAATTTTTCTCATGTTTCTTCAATTGCCTAGAAGCATAGGCAATCACTTTCTTCCATTGCATCAATACACATCCCAAACCTGTTTTAGAAGCATCACTATAGACTACAAATTCATCGGTTCCTTTAGGTAAGGAAAGTATAGGTGCTTCACACAACTTCTTCTTCAAGGTTTGAAATGCTTCCTCTTGTGATTCTGTCCATACAAACTCTTTTCCCTTTTTGGTCAACTCGGTCATTGGGCCGATGACTTTTGAGAAATCTTGAATAAATTGTCGGTAATACCCAGCTAAACCCAGAAAGCTTTTGATATCGGTGGGAGTCTTAGGTTGTTCCCACTTCATCACTGCTTCTATCTTTGAAGGATCCACTTTTACTCCTTCACTTATCACTTGACCTAGAAAATGAACTTCACGTAGCCAAAATTCACATTTTGAGAATTTGGCATACAATTTATCTCTTCTCAGCAACTCCAAAACAATCCTCAAATGTTCTCTGTGCTCATCTTCGGACTTTGAGTAAATAATGATATCATCTATGAACACAATTACAAATTGGTCCAAAAATGGTCGACACACCCGATTCATTAAGTTCATGAAAGCTGCTGTTGCATTTTTCAACCCTAAAGGCATTACTAGGAACTCATAGTGACCATATCGGGTTCGAAAAGCTGTCTTTGTAACATCCTTCTCTCTAACCTTTAATTGGTGATAACCCAACCGCAAGTCAATCTTAGAGAAACAGGTTGCACCTTGCAGTTGGTCAAATAAGTCATCAATTCTAGGAAGAGGATACTTGTTATTCACCGTCCTCTTATTCAGCTCACGATAGTCTATACACATCCGCATAGTTCCATCTTTCTTTTTCACGAACAAGATCAGTGCTCCCCAGGGTGAGGAACTCGGGCTTATGAAACCCTTATCAAGTAGGTCTTGAAGTTGGGTCATCAATTCTTTCATCTCGGTTTGTGCCAATCTGTAGGGTGCTTTAGCAATAGGTGACACACCAGGCACTAAGTCAATTCAGAATTCTACCTCTATTGGGAGGTAAGCCAGGTAAATCATCAGGAAACACATCGAGATACTCATTGACCACCTCGACATTTTCAATTTTCTTTTCTTTTCGTGCATCAATCACATAAGCTAGAAAGTGTGAACCTCCTTTTCGTATGTACTTTCTCGCCTTCATGGTTGATATAATACCTAGCTCTCCCTTGTTCTTTTCTCCATAAACATTCACAACGTCTCCCTCAGGGAGGTTAACCGAACAATCTTCTTTGAACACACTATCTCCGCGTTATTCTTTCCTAACCAATCCATTCCAACTACCACGTCAAAACCCACCAAAGGGGTAGGTAATATTGTTAGTGGAAAAGATCTACCCTCAATTTGTATATAACAATCTTTGTAGATCTCGTGAAGAGTTACAAGTCTATCATTTGCTATCTCTACTTCTATTTCGGTTTTCAATCGACTAACAGGCACATCAAGTTGTTCACCAAAAGTAATAGAAACAAACGAACAATTTACACCTGAATCAAATAGTACATTAGCCAGTTTAGAATTAACAAGAAACATACCATGAACCACATCACCGTTCTCCTTAGCTTCCTCAGCTGTCATCTGAAAAGCATGAGTTTTTGGTTGAGGTATGTCCCTCTTCTCAGCATTGTTTCCTCCAGACCCCTCCTTCTTATTCTTGGGACAGTTGGTGCTTATGTGTCCCACTTCTTTGCAATTGTAGCATACAAGATCATTTTCACAATTTCTGCCAAAGTGTCCGTTTCTCCCACAACGAAAACATCGCTCAGTATCACTAGTGCACTCTCCAGAGTGAGAACAGTTACACCTAACACACTTGTGACTGTTTGAACCACATGTTCGCTTCTTCCCATCAGAACTCTTTTTAAATTTCTTATTAGACCCAGATGATCCATCCCACTTTCTTTTCTGCTCGGTTGTTTTCTTCTCTTCTTCAGCTAATGCTAGATCATCTTCCACAGTCTTAGCTTCTTGCATAGCCACATTCAACGTTGTTATCTTTCAAACAGAGGATCAATAATCAGACGGCAACCCTAGAACAAACTGAGTCACCTTCGATTTTTCATCAGGGGCAAAACATCCAGCAAACCTTGTTTTCTCCACAAATTTATTAGAGTATTGGGTAATGCTCATCTTCCCCTTCTTCAAGTTAAGAAATTCTTGCTCTAAGTTACAGAAATCTCTTTCGGTGCAATAGTCTTCACGAAATCGTGCCTTGAATGTTTCCCAATTCATATTTCCCACAATTGCCGGCCCTAAGGCTACACCCATGGTGTTCCACTATTCCAACGCAGTCCCCTTTAAGAACCTTATTACATACTTCACTTTATGAGCCTCATCACAATCACATGCATCAAAAGTCTGTTCCATCTCCCTTATCCACCGTAAACTGATAGTCGTGTTGGTATACCCGTGAAACTCGGGTGGTTTACAACTCAAAAAGGTTTTGTATTGGCAAACCTTCTCTTTGTTTTGGTACACCCTCCGATTCACAGGAATCCCATTATGATTGTACTATTATTTCTGACCGAATTCACTTCATTTTCATCAGTTTCTTCAACTCGATTATTAGTCACTGTTCTAGTCTCATAATTGTGGGTCACTGTTTT
This sequence comes from Pseudognaphalium luteoalbum, assembly GCA_963422505.1. NCBI lineage: Eukaryota > Viridiplantae > Streptophyta > Magnoliopsida > Asterales > Asteraceae > Pseudognaphalium > Pseudognaphalium luteoalbum. The sequence goes on along the minus strand of OY730193.1, from coordinate 94,827,050 downwards.
GGCTTCTTGAAGCTGCCTGAGCTCCTCTCGAGTCCTTTCCATCTCCTCCCACATTCATTGCATTTCCTCCATCAATGCCGCAACTCCAGGATTAGCATCCTGAATTACTGGGGTTTCATATGGTGTCCTTGTTGGTGGTATCACCTCAACTCTACCCGTAGTTGGTGGTCGAGGCACAACATTAGGCCTTGAACCTAGATTGTGATAAACCAGATTTTCAGGTGCGGTAACGCTTGCCTCTTGACCGTCTATGGGAACTCCATTTCCACTCCTACTTTTCACCATTTTCTTTCTATATGTAAAACAAACCAAAGTTAATCAAAATCATAAATGTATCTTAGAGCAAGTAGTAGGCCAGTTAGTTGTCACAAGCACAATTAACATAATAAGGTACTATCCTATAAGCTCACACTCTTCCCAAACCCACCAACCCTATGGTGTGTTTTTATTTACTTCTAGTCCACTTAGTTCTTTTCATCTAATTTGCATTTAAGGTTTAAGTCCAGATACTTAATTATAGTACCTAGTTCACTTAAACTAATGCTCTAATACCAATTTATAACGACCTAAATTTAAAAATATGGGTTTTCAAAATTTTTTCTTTAATAATAAATCACAAATGCGGAAACGTCCCAATTAATAATAATAAATACCAACTAAACGGTTGGTTCATCAAAGTTCAGGCGTTATACGTCTTATCTTCACAATAGTAAAACAAAACCCAAATGTCTACTATTTGCATTACATGCATAATCATCTAAACAAAAATAAGCTAAGGCTTTATAGACAATCTTGTCTACTCTTATTAGCTACCCGCCTCGCTCATCTATCCTCCTGAAGTTCCTAACCTGCACGGTGTACACAAGCGAGCAAGTAGAAAAACAAGTGTCAGCTAATTAAAGCTGAGTAAGATAACGGGTTAGTTGTAAAACTAGTCCAATTAAAACATCAATTATAAAATCCTTTACAATCAGCATAACAAATAAGTTATAAGGATTCATTTACATCGAGAAATCATAGTAAGGAATCATCAAACAAAATCCTAAAGCTGTGCCTACTTCATCTTTCTCAACTCTTATCATTGATTCATCTATCATCTTTATCTTTTCATTAATTCATCTGTTATTCTTTTCATCTGTTTCATCCGTTCATCAAAGATGAAATACCGACTTAATGAGCTGCAACAAATGCAACCCATTGTTGTCGTTTAGGAATGAGTCATCTCTAAGATTTGCCTATTCCCGGAGCAAGTACCACATGTGATTCGCTAACAGCCAAGTACCGCTCAACCCGTCCAACCTAGAGTATCCGATAAACATCTGCACGCGCCCCGTTCTCGCGATTTGGATCCATCGTGGAAATCCACTTTATGTTCTCATATTATTCATCTTTTCATCTAGCATCAAATAATATGGCCCCTAATCGTGCATCGTGTCTAAAGCATCATGGATCATCATCTAGTGTGACTATTTTCAATCATGTAGTATAAGTATCACATAGAATCATGGCATAGTATACTACCCATAATCCCGTCCCACATTTATAAATAAAGTTTCCCTTGTACCCACATGAATCACAATTTAATCAAGCACAATAATATATAACTTAATAAAATAAGTTAACTTAAAAACTCTATTAGTTTTGACTATGTACCCGGTTTTCGCAAAGATTATCTTATCTCAACTCAAGTACCAATCCAATAAAATTTAGTCTTCTTCGGAAGCTTTATCACCTATATAATATTAATTTTAAAGACACTATTACTAAAATTTAACATGTTTGATCACATAGTTAAAATGCATGATTGTATCCTAAACCCCTTGCTTCGATCCAAATATATATATAGTCTGGCAAGTTAAGTACTTCGTAGCCTTGACATATAAAACAAGATACTGGTGTAGATCAAATTAATGCCATCAAAGGGTTTTAATCTCTACAAATTCCAAGCATACAATTTGAGATATTTAAACTACGCACAAAGATACATCAATTAAAATAATACTTACCACATCATAAGATCACTAAATAACTAATATAATAATGTTTCTGTTTGTGTGCTTGCATGATCATTGAAGTAAAAGAAAATATGAATTAAACTTATTCGATCAATTTGCTAGCTAAACATTGGAACAATGGTGTCAATGCTTTGAAGTAATAATCAAACACCTAAAAGCTTCTAGTGTTCCAAGTTAATAATTTCAAAGATGTATACCTTATTTTAATAGTATTAAGAGTAGTCTTACTGCTTGCTTTGAAGTAAAGGCAGTGGCTTCAGCTTTTCTTTATTCTATCAAGAGAGTAAAGCTACGTATCTGGTAGTAACATTACTTACTTATATTGTGTCTATTTCTGTAACATCCTGCTTATTGGTCTGGTAATTTCCCTATTTAATAGATTATTTAATTGTTTTAGGAATTACCTGATTATTTGTTTTACTGTGAAACTTAAATAAATAGGTTTTAGGACTTATTGTGAATAGTAAACTATTAGTTGTTTTAAATTATTATAGATGACGGTAAAATAAAGTAATATTTTCGCAAATGTTTTCTAGGTTCCAGACAATAGATTTAGACGGGTATAAAATTATACTCATTAATGTGTGGAGTCGGTTAGTGACCCGACTTTCAAACCCTTATGTTCTCAAAATTTATTCATTCTCACCTTTGAAAACTCTCAAGCTCACTAACACCATAACTAAATTAGAATCAAGCTAGTGTTTCTGTGATTTCGATTTCGAAACAGCAACATCATCATCTTCATCATATCACCTTCATCTCCATCACAAAAGTGAGTTTAATTTTGAGTTATATGAAATGGGTTTTGAGTGATTGAACCAAATTAAAGCTTGTTATGTTGCTATTTGGTATTATTAGGTGGTATATGATGTTAGTAGATGTATTAGAAACCATAGATCTGAGTTTCTTGAAGTTTTGGTTCGAAAATCTCGTAAGAACAGCGAAATTCGCAGTTCTCAGTTCGTCCTGCGAACTGAGATCATGTTGCGAAGCGAGATGAGATTCTGCGAAGTGAACCGAGATCTTGCGAACTGAGATATTGCTTTGCGAGTTGAGTTTGCTTTGCGAATCGAGTTTTGCGAACCGAGTCGCTGCGATGCGAGTTGAACTTGTGAAATGAGTTGAATCGCTGTGCGAACTGAGATTTATGCACGGCGAACCGAAATGTTGCGAACCGAGATCACTGCAAAATGAGATTTTTAAACTTTTTGTTTTGCAAATTTTGAAAATGAGATTTTTAAACTTTTTGGGGTGCACCAGTTTTGTTTGTGAAAAAGAAGGATGGGTCTTTCAGAATGTGTATTGATTATAGGGAATTGAATAAACGAATAGTAAAGAATAAGTATCCTCTGCCTCGAATAGATGATTTGTTTGATCAGTTGCAGGGATCTTCTGTTTATTCCAAAATTGATCTGAGATCAGGTTATCATCAGGTTCATGTTCGTGAACAGGATATTCCTAAGACTGCTTTTCATACCAGGTATGGTCATTATGAATTCCTGGTTATGCCATTTGGTCTAACAAATGCTCCAGCAGTGTTTATGGATTTGATGAACCGTGTGTGTCGACCTTTTCTCGAAAAATTCGTAATTGTCGTCATTGATGATATTTTAGTTTATTCGAAATCCGAATCAGAACATGAAATGCATTTGAGGTTAGTGTTGGAAACTTTGAAAAGAGAACAATTATATGCTAAATTTTCAAAATGTGAATTCTGGATTCGGGAGGTACAATTTTTGGGTCATATCATATGTAATGATGGTGTTAAAGTTGATCATTCCAAAGTTGAAGCTGTGATGAATTGGAAAGCTCCAAAGAATGCTTCTGAGATGAAGAGTTTTCTAGGTTTAGCGGGTTATTACCGGAAATTCATTAAGGACTTTTCTAAAATTGCTGGTCCGTTGACTAAATTAACCCGTAAGGATGAGAAATTTCTGTGGTCAGAGCAACAAGAAACAGCTTTTCAGACTTTAAAACAATTGTTGTGTCAGGCACCAGTATTGACATTACTTAATGGGTCTGATGACTTTGTTGTATATTGTGATGCATCATATGCTGGTTTGGGTTGTGTTCTTATGCAGCGGGATAGAGTTATCGCTTATGTTTCCAGGCAGTTGAAACCGCATGAAAGAAACTATCCTACTCATGATTTGGAACTGGCAGCTGTTGTATTTGCCTTGAAAATCTGGAGGCGTTATTTGTATGGTACTAAATGCGTTATCTGTACTGATCATAAACGTTTACAGTATATGTTTTCTCAGAAAGAGTTGAATATGCGTCAAAGAAGATGGCTGGAATTAATTAAAGATTATGATTGTGAAATCAAATACCATCCAGGGAAAGCAAATGTATATGCTGACGCTCTGAGCCGAAAAGGTACTTTTGACAGAGTTTATTACATTGTAGTAGATGTTTCTTCTGATTTGATTGATCAAATAAAAGCTGCTCAATTAGAAGCCTTATTGGATCATAATTTGAAATCTGAAATTATGTTGAAAAGGAAAGATTTGTTGATAGATTGATTCTAGAGGATTAAAGACATTTCAGTCTCGTGTGTTGATTCCTCTGATTGGTAGTATTCGGTATATGATTTTGACTGAAGCTCATAAATCTAGATTATCCGTCCATCCCGGGAGTACCAAAATGTATAATGATTTGAAACCCTTGTATTGATGGCCTACGATGAAAACAGATATAGCACAATTTGTTGGTACTTGTCATATTTGTGCTCAAGTTAAAGCAGAACATCAGAAACCGTATGGGTCACTGAAACAGTTGGAAATTCCAGAATGGAAGTGGGAACACTTGACTATGGATTTTGTAACTAAACTTCCTCGAACACCACGTGGAAATGATATGATCTGGGTTATTGTAGACAGATTGACCAAAAGTGCACATTTTCTTGCTCCTAGTTAGGTTGTTGATAAGGAACGTACCCGTGACCACATTTGGGTCTTAATGGGCATCCCCTGAGTTCAGAAAAAAAGCTCTACCTTTTGCATTGTTGCCGCTGTTCTTGTTCTTTAGTTTCGGGCAGTCACTCCTGTAGTGTCCCGTGTTGCCGCATTCATAGTAGGCCTTTGATTGATTGGAGTTGTTGTTGTTGGCTTTGGGTGCTCGGCAGTCCTTGGAAGAATGTCCATACCTCTTGCAGTTGTTGCAAGGAGTACCACAAGGACCCTCATGATGACGGTTGCACTTGGAACAGTGAGGTTTGTTCCCAGTGTAACCCTTCCTGTCCCCAGACCCAGCAGAGTAAGCCTTGGCAGTCTCAGGCTTTTTGAAGGTTGGTTGGTTGTTGAAGTTTCCAGAAGATTTCCTTTTGTTGTTGGAAGGGGTGGTGGATGTTTCACGGCTGGCAATCATCGCCGTGAGTTCATGTGCAATCCGGATAGCACTTTGGATGGTGGTTGGCTTGGATGAGGCGACATTTCCCTGGATGTTCACTGGGAGGCCGCGGATGTACTTCTTGATGCGTTTTTCGTCCGTGTCTACCAAACCCGGACATAGAAGGGTGAGTTGCTGTAATTTGGTGGTATAACCAGCGATATCATTACCTTGAACAGATAAATGCCAGAATTCTTCCTCCAACCTGCGGAGTTCCTCGGTGGGGCAATATTCGTCCCTTAGCATTTTCTTCAGGTCTGCCCAGGGGAGTTGGTTTGCTACATCAATGCCCACAGAACTGGCATGAGTATTCCACCATCTGAGTGCACCTTCTTGAAAGGTGTAAGCAGCGAATTTGACCTTGATGTCTTCCGTGCAGTTGCACAAACCGAAGACAGGTTCAATCCTTTCGATCCACCTGATTAAACCGATGGCACGTTCCGTGCCCTTGAAATTTAGCGGTTTGCAGCTGAGAGTATCATTACTCCTCTTGGAGTTTTGTGGTGAATCCCGAGTAGCCAGGGCTTTGGCCACAACTCGGGAAATGATGGTAGCAATTTCAGCATCACTGTAACTTTTCTTCTTTGGCGGCATGATTCTTCAAGAGAGAAATAAAAGGTACATGAGAGGTGGTACCAGAATAATAAGCATGATAGATGCACATATATAAAAGTGGTAACATACAACATCACGTGGTAATATCACAATGTAGAAATAACGGGAGAAATTGTCAATTCATGATACGAAGTTGAATGAGTACAGACAATTTCTAGTCAGGAGCTTCAAAAGTCATAGACTTAGAAGTTTTACAAAAGTGCCGGGTATTATTATATCCGGTCAAATTACATAGGTCCTACGGAAGCATGATAAAGTACAGATTTAGCCTAAGCTAATCCTGTCGTAGATTGAGTTGTGGTAGTAGTGCGGTGAGATGGTCCACAGATTCTGCAAGTCTGCTAACCATTTGGAGGGCGTCCTCGGTTTCCCTTAAACGTGTCCCGCACTGATTCAGCCTTGATTGTAGGACGGAGATTTCATTTCGGTTGCCAATCACTTGGTTGTGGACAACCTCCATAGTTTCGATGGTTTCACCCAGACGGTTGTCAAGGGTATCCATGCGGTTGATGGTATTTTTATGATCTTCGGAGACTTAATTGATACGTTCAAGTGATATGAGTCTCTAGTTTTCGTTGGTTTCTTGGAGTTCGATATCCATAGTATTAAGTCGTTGCTCGAGGCAACCTGGTGTTCCTCCTAACAACCCTTGGGTTTCACGATCCATACAGATGAGAGCGTGATGAATTGGGTGGTGTGTTTGCCATTCTGAGATAAAGCGTTAGAAAGAATGAGGCCTATATTCTTATAATACATATATAATATAGCCTAAGATATTGAGCGAGAGCGAGGCCTATCTATGTATGTATATATATATATATATATATATCACATAATAGTCTAAAGTGTCTAACACAGACATGTTTGAGTCCCGAACCTCTCGAGGTCAGAGTCAACTAGTGTATCCTGTTCAGTCATGACTCCTTTCAGATCTCACATCATATTCTTTTAATTGTACATAGTTGATCAGGCTATGTTAAATTAAACCAATACAATGCAGTCACTGAACCTAATCATACTTAATGAGGAATACTACCTAACGGTCATAGTCTAGGCCCACTAAATGCAACCTAGTTCACTATAACCTTAGGCTCTGATACCAATCTGTCGCACCCCTAAATTCAGGTTGCGGAAGTGAATCGGGTCGGGGTACGACAACAAAGCACATAAGATAAAGTGAACGACTCTACATGCGTCGTTTACAAATTTCATTGATAATATAAAGGTTTTACAATGTTATAAAAGTTACAAAAGCTCGTAAGCCAAATGTAAGAGATTCTAAGGCATGTCTATTTGTACAAAATGTAGAAATGCATGTGAATCTCCTGATATCTGAATGTGACTCGAGCTAGCTAATCCTGAGCAGTCCTACTACTGTTGTGTACCTGAGAATACATGCTAAAAGGTCAGCTAAAAGCTGGTGAGCTCACAGGTTTGTATAATGATGAAATATGAGTTATGAACCACAAGATTTAAGTATGATGATTTGCAATTAAGCAAATAAAATAGTGATTGTATATTACTGCCATGAGGCCATAGTTTGAGCTTAACTAAGGGTGTCAGGATCCACCTTTAAGGACCTGAGCGAGGTTGCCTCCTGCATGTGCCTAATCTACACACGTATGAACAAATAATAATGCATCCGTTCGACCTAGTCATGGTAGCGCGACTACCCCGGACGGGGATTGTCAATCCCATATGGTACCATACACTAACATTCATGCTATAGCAATACTACCAAACTATGTAGTGGAGGGCTTCATGATTAGGTAAAACAAACTGCAGTCAATATATTGATGTTTTGTACTTTTGTTCACATGTAAAAGTAAAACGGAGTATGTATTCCCACCTCTGGGTTGAAAACAGTAAAATGAGGGGCTATGAGACTCACCTGAGCCTGATGCGTTTGCTAATAGCAAAGGTGATGTTGTAAAATGAGGTGTCCAAAGACTGTAACCTGCCGGGCGTTCAAAATGTGCAAGGTTATAAGTATATGTAGACGTCTCAAAAGACCGTCCATGCTAGTTGTTCATCCAACTAGTAATGTCCAAATAATTTGGTTGTTTGTTTGTGTTTTGAAAATATGTACGGCCCGTTGGTGAGTTTTGTAATAATGATTATTAAAAGCATTATTATTATGTTTGTCTCGTTGTATACTTATAAAAGTATATGTGTCATATGTTTCCGAGTTATTCCAAATATTGTATTTTTGTCATTGACGTTAAATCAAGTTTATTGTGATATTGTCTTGTGAAAAGTCGGTTACTATTTATGAGACAATAGCGATTATCGGGAATCACTATTCATGAGACAATAGCAAGTTACTATTCATGAGACAATAGCGATTATCGGGAATCACTATTCATGAGACAATAGCAAGTTACTATTCATGAGACAATAGCGATTATCGGGAATCACTATTCATGAGACAATAGCAAGTTACTATTCATGAGACAATATCGTTTATGAGACGGTTTTCAAGTATGAAAGTGTTAGTTAATGCGACAATGATGCTACGACAATCGGGTTTTATACGACAATAGTTATTACGAAAATGTGGTATTCTCGGACACTGTTCATGCGACAATTGTGAAAATACTTAATTATCCGATAATCGATTCCGACAATAGGGTATGCGACAATGGTATTGTCGCAGACAGAAAAGGCTTGTGCGATAATGGGGTATTCTCGGACACTGTTCATGCGACAATGGTATTGTCGCATGTGTGATTTCCAATTTTGTTTAAGCGTTCATTTTCGTTGCGTATTTGTACGTTTATATGACTCACGTAATGTTTTTAAACGATTTATTTGTACGCGTGAAATCGTAATATTTTTACTCGAAGTATTTTATCAAAATACTTAAGAATGAATTATAAAAATATAATTTGGGTTTATTTCATTTGTCGCGCACGTTTTGCGCGTTTCTGTTGCGTACGGTTAGTTTTAGACGATACGAAATACGTTTGTATATATTATCCAAATTAATATATAATGAAAATGAGTTAATTAAATAATTTCAGATTATATAATAAATTGTTCACCAACGCCCGTATTGTGATGTGTCAGATCCGTCCGATAATGTAAAATGCACGATTTAATCAAATCGCGTACGTGTTTATATATATATATATATATATATATATATCAATACACATAATGATACACATAATTAGTCCTAATTACATGTATTAACACTTATGATTAGGCACTAATGATAGTCCTAATTTGGTGGGTGTCACAACTGGTGACGGGGTGTTTTAAATTTGTAATTGCGGGGCCTAAGTTTTCCCTAACAATGCTAATCCTAAGGATGAGCAAGTGCTAGGTATGACCTAGAGTCGTTCTTTAAACCGACTGAAGTGAAACTAAGGCATGGCAGATGAGGGCTTTCAAACTAGTGAAGGTTTTATAAAATAGTGGGGGAGTTTTGGTTTTTATATTAACTAACTTAGGCAAATAAATAAACAAATAAAAGTGAAACAAAATAAAATGTAAAGCAGATAAGATAAAGATAGTGTTTGCTGAGACTTCGTTAATTAAGTTATGGGATGATATTTGGAGAAACTGTTTTGAAAGATATTAGTTAATTATCATTCTTGAATACTAGTATGTAAACACTAGATTCTCTACTAATTAAAATCCCATTAGCATATCACACCGAGAGCTAGGTTATGGTAACATCACAAAGTATTTAGAATAATAAGCAAAATCTTAATTATGGTTTAATAATACTTTCATATGAACGGGGAAAAATCTTAAGGTACTAGACATAACCGAATAATATAACAATTCCTCGTCATCCTAACAGATTCATGTATTTAAAAAGTTCATTAATGACTTTAAACCAGCCCTTGCTTAAGACTACCCAATAAATCCCCTAATTATCCACAGCGTTCCTCACTTAAAGTGGTTCCGCCACTTCAAACCTTGGCCATGTCTTGTCCTATGATAAACCCCCATGTAGCCTGGCAGTTCCATAGTTTCATACCTTTGACAAATTATATTGACACAGACTACTGACTACCTTTCAATTGGACGTCGTTAAAAAGGTGTTGTAATCACGTTTATTGTTGGAAGGGTGATAGATTAATTTGAAGTTTAAAAGTCTATTTAGAAAGGTTAATTAAACTAGGTTTCTCAATTTATATATTTGTCCATAATATAACTACCTTCGGTCGTTACTCGACTTCCATACATATGTATTCCACCGTGAAGTGTTTCCAGTACTATATCGAGTAACAGTCGAATAGGGCCGTCATATTACTTTGTAATATTGTACCGTTTTGTAATATGACTACCTTCGGTCGTTCCTCGACTTCCATACATTTGTACTCCAAGTTGAAGTGTTTCCAGTACTATATCGAGTAACAGTCGAATAGGGGCCGTTATATTACTTTATGATAATTAAGACCGTTTATATTTTACTACTATGATGATCATAAGGCAACAATCAAACAAGAACATGCAATAAGATGATCAAAGCAATACTACTGATCTTTAATATTTAATTATAAATCATCCCATAATTAACTAACTACATCGTAAGCAAACACAACAAGTATACTACTCTATAATCATGGCAGTTACTAAATCTAGCATAATCAATATAAACGTAATTAATTAAGATAGGTAAGGATAAAAAGAACCAGGATTAAATGTGAGAGAGAATAGACTTGAATTTATTGACACAATTCCGAGCGTACACCGAAGATTACAATGCGTTCCGCACTTTCCTTCTATTCTAAACAAGCTCCTATACTAGCCTGAAACTAATTTAGAGTAAGAAAATAGTGAGAGAAAGTAGAACTAATAACTAAGTAGAAGTATTGTTCTAAGAATGGTGTAGGAAAGGTGTGTCTTGAAATGAGCCATGGAGCCTCGTATTTATAGGAGAAAATGGGTGCATTTTAGCAACTTGGGACATATGTTAGCAAAAGGTGGAAAAGTTGCTAGCACATGTACCCTAAAGCGCGTAAAGGTCTAGCACGTGTACCTTAGAGTTACGGAAAAGGCCTAGCACATGTACCCTGCGAGTACGGAAGAGGACAAAAAAGCAGACGAGGGACGGTGGCATGGTGGCCGGCACTGCCACCCATGCAGCCAGCGGCGGTGGCATGGTGGCCGGCGGCGGCTGCCATGCTGCCGTCCCGGTTCGCCATTTTTCGCTTCATTTCTTAAATCGTGCGTATCTTCTTCGTTATGTGTCCGTTTTCGTCGATTCTTTTTGCGTTGGATTCGTTTTTCAAAAACGAAGACTTTGATGAAAAGAAATCCCAAAAATATGTCTCTAATCTTTGGATGTCTCGTTTGAATCATTTGAATCTTCCAGCGTACGTAGAATCTTCATTCTTCATCCGTTTTTGTTGATTCTTCTTCTGTTAGATTCGTATTTTGAAAATAAATATATTGGATAAGAGAAATCTCATTGATGGGAACTTCTTCCTTTAAATCTTGTCTTGATGTCTTGAATCTTCAAACGTGTGTGGAATCTTCTTTTTTTGTCCGTTTCGCTTAATTTTTCACGTGCAACTCCATTTTGACCTTCTTGGAGAAGTTTCATTAATTTCTACATTATCTGAGTTTATTTGCCAAGTATTCTTCTAGAATGAGAGATATATCAGTAGTAAAAACGTGACTTTTTACACGATATCAACCTTTTTGATCAAGTTGACTTCTGTTGACTTTCAGAAAACAACATATTTGACCACAACGTTCGGATATAAATGTATACATGTACTCTCAAATATAATAAAAGAAGCTCGAAAAATACTTACTACCCTAAGTATTCAACACCTACAATAATCAAACCTTATACAAAACTTACATTCGTACATTTCAAACCATCACCAACGGTCCGTACATGTTTTCAAAACCTAAACAAAACAATCAAACATTGGACATAACTAGTTGATGGACAACTAACATAGATGGTCTGTTGAGACATCTACTCACTCATATAACCTTGCGCGTTTTGGACGCCCGACAGGTTACAGTCTATTGACACATCATTTAGTACAACATCATAATTTCTTGCTTTGCTAACACATCAGACTTAGGTGAGTCTCATAGCCCCTATATTACTGTTTTTACTCTAGGGGTGAGAATACATGCCTGTTTTGTTTTACATGTGAACGCAAGTATCAAATATCGCTATATTATGCATGAGTTAATCATCTAATCATCGTAAGTCCTCACTAGCATAGTTTGGTAATACTTTGTAGCGTGAATGTTAGTGTATGGTCCCATATGGGACTGACAATCCCCGTCCGGGTCAGCAAGCACTGACTGGTCAAAACGGACACAATATCATTTGTTCATATGTGTGTTGATTAGGCATACGCATAGAGGCACCCCCGCTCAGGCACTTAATTGTGATCCTGACACCTCAGTTAAGCTCAGACTATGTGCTCATGGCAGTTATATACATCTTTTATCATTTACTTATTTGCTTAATTGCAAATCATTATACTTAAATCTTGCGGTTCATACATTACACTTTATCATTAAACATGTGAGCTCACCAGCTTTTAGCTGACCCTTTTAGCGTGTATTCTCAGGTACCCAGCAGTAGTAGGACTGCATTTAGGATTTAGCTTAGCTCGAGTCAGCATGCAAACAGACTTATTGCATTATCATATTTTGTTAAAACAATATGTATTTAAATCTCTCATATCAGAACACGAGCTGATGAAATTAGTACAATTGATGTGAACTTTAATTCGTATTAATGTATTTTGTTAAAATGACGCATATAGAGTCGTTCATTATACCTTGTGTGCTTGATATTTGATTAGTTGCGCCCTGACCCGAATCGCTTCCGCAACCCGAATTTGAGGGTGTGACATATTGGTATCAGTGCCTAAGGTTATAGTGAACTAGGTTACATTTAGTGGGCTTAGACTATGACTGTTAGGCAGTATTCCTCATTAGGTATAACTGGTTCAGGAATTACATCATACGATTTTAATTTAACATAACGTAGCTAACTATGTACAATTAAATAAATATGATGTGATGTCTGAAAAGGGTTACATTGAACGGGAATGCACTAGTTGACTCTGACCACGAGAGAAACCGAGACTTTTGCTAATTTGTGCTAGACACTCTAGGCTATATAATATTATAGGATATGATATGAATATAGGCCTCATTTGCTAAACGCTCTGGCCACATAAGTGGCAGAATCATCATCTAGGCAAACTACACGTACTTCACCATCACTATCTCGCTCACGTTGCAGACACTCAAAACCACTCATGGCTAGACACACACTAGTCTATTATATGTAGGTGTATATACATACATAGGCCGCACCTACGCACTACTCTCTAGGTTGTCATATATTGAAGATATATGAATAGGCCTCACACGATAATACACTGGCTAACGCTCACACCACCAAAGACGACAAGTATAGCTACTACAATGTCACTCGATATAAAGAACGGGACTTTATTCTCATCTACTACAGTCTATCTATTTATGTGCGTATATTATTTTACAACGCATTTCACTGTACCGTCATGTGCTCACGAGGAAGATATCATTTCATATTCTTCCTACCATTTTATTCGTTCAGGTTCACGATTGAAACCTATAGCTAAGAGAGCTGCTAGGTCTCCACAAACTAAGCTTTTTCATGCGCGTACTGTTGATAAAATCACTTTCATCCGTACAAATTCCCAAATTATGCAGCCACGACGTCAAACATAAACGCAAGCTGAAGGCGATCAATTGGTCGCTCAAAGAGTAGCTGATGCTCTAACTGCTAGACAGCAGCAATTCAAAACTGATAAAACACCAAACAACACTCCTCCAACAAATTCTGCACGTACAAGGACTTCCTTAACTGCAAGTCTCTAAATTTCAAGGGCACTGAAGGTGCTATTGGGTTGTTGCGTTCGATGAAATAAAGGGAATCAGTCTTTCGAATATGTAATTGCTTGGAAGACTGCAAAGTCAAATACTCCACATGCACTTTCATGGAAGATGCTATGACATGGTGGAATACTCATTCTCAAACTGTGGGAATTGACACTGCTTAGCAAACACCTTGGAACGGAATGAAGAAAATGTTCAAAGACGGGTACTATCCGTGAGATGAAATAGAACAACTCGAAGCCGAGTTCTGGCACCTCACCCCCTAGGGCGATATTGCCGGTTACACCCTTTTGACTTAATGATCTAGCACACTTGTGCCCATCCATGGTTGATCAGGAATCCAAGCAAATTGAGTGCTAACTCTAGGGATAACAAAAGAAAGTGGTCCGGGAACCCCAATCAAAATAAACCATCATCAAAAAGGTCTGATACTGTTGAGGCCTAC